>VDFB02000015.1:594553831-594655785 GCA_007258455.2 Sequoia sempervirens | reverse complement strand
GAGATATGAACACATGTGAAACTCATGGGCAACTAAGAAACCGGTGATTTTCCTGTGGAGAATATCGTTGATGAAGGATGCCCAGTCATAATGTTCCTGCCCAGAAATGATGCGACCAATAATGTAATACATCCAAGGCTGGAAAACATTTGCATGTGCTTGACCTGAGACACGATTCAGGAGTGTGATTAGAATCGCGTACTCATCCTTGTATTCACCATGACCCACATTGTTTGGCAATCTGTTCTTTGCTTGTTTTAACCATCTTTTTGCCATCTTTTTCTGACACTTGTCCACATCAGCGTCAACTGCCTGCTCACACTGCTCCATGGAAATAACTAGGCCGCTCTCGGGTGCTGAGGGAATGCCAAAACTCCTTTCGATGTCCAAAGGTTTCGAGATCTAAATCTCGGCCCGTCAATCGACACTATCTCACAAGTAGTAGAATTGTAATGCTTAATGCAAGCCATCACGAATTCAATACAGTGAACGGAGATAGGTATGGAAGCGGCCTCTAATAAGCCAGACTGCTCAATATTTTGAATGATTGAACTTCTAATCTTAACTGGATCTAGCACTGCTTCTGGCAACACTTTGTGAAGGTCTGTCTCAACCAACCTGAGAAAATCATGAGTAAGGACTCGCTTTTAACCTGGGTATTCAGCCGAAAGAACCCAGATATGAAAAATTAGCTTGTTGACTGTGAACTTGACTATATTCTGACAAGATTTCGAAGCTAAAAAATAGCCTGCGATGAGTTAAAAATAGCCTTTCGAAGAATTATTTTCAGCGAAAAATCCGAGATATGGGTTTTGTCCAGAAAAGGATTCTAAGACAACCCAAAATGTCAGATTTGCGAAAATTCAACTTCTACTCGATCGTACAAAGATTTTTCACTTGAGAAAATTAGTAACTCAAGAATGAATGTTCTAAAGTTAAAAATTCGTGAAAAATCAAACGCACAATTTCAACTCGAGGAAATTATATGAGAATGATCCAGATACTGAGACTTGTAGAATTCGCCAATTTTAGGAACATGCACACTGTATTTTGAGAGAAATCTGAGATTGAAGGATGAAAAAGACGTTTTTATTATGCTTCTTCTCTGTGAAAATCGCCTTAGATTTCTTCAGATTGCTGACAATTGTGAACTTTGATCTTGCAAAAAGATTTGTTAAATAAAATCGCCTTGAGAAATTGATGAAGATTTTTCCTTTGAACTGGAAGAATTCGCCTTGTAGTGAAAACCACAAATTTTCCTCTCTTGAAATTTGCGCCTTTTGTTATGAAGAAATTCAAATTTCTCTTTTGAAATTATCTTGAGAAAATATGAATTTACAATGAAATTTGAGAGTGCGCCTTTGATTCCTGAAGAATTTGTGAATTTATTTGAGGAAAACGCCTTTGAGAAATCTGAGAAACTTGCGAATTTTGATAATATGAACTCCCTTAAAGGTGCGCACCTTCTCTTCTTGAAGAAATACGAATTACTTTGAAAATTGATAAACTTCGATTTCCCCTTTGAAAATATGAACTTGCTTTGAAAAATACGAATTTCACTTAAGATTGAATTTGCTCTTAATGAAATCGAATTTCCTTTGAAAGCTCTGTGAATAATAATGAAGATGGCGCCATGTTTAAATAAGAAGAAATTCGCACTAATTTGACAATTGCAAGAATTCAAAACCCTGACAAGAATAGAAATCCTCTGATTGGTTTCCTTTCAGTTCCACTGCCACTGACTGGAAGTTCGAATAATAAAATATTTATTATCATGCAATTAGCAAAGACGCCAAAAATAGAAAATCGCCATCTTATGCATATTTTGAACTTCAGTTGACAATTTTGTTGAAGCTTTGAGATTCATTGTTGAGCTTTACCGATTCTGAAAAGTCAACTCTTGAGCATATAGGCGTCCATTTGCTCAAGATACTTCACTTTTTACTAACTTCCTATTTTATAGCTGACAACACTGTTACGACTGGCCAACTTCGACACTGATTTCCGGATGACCGGGTGATGCTGAGACTGATCTGAAGAATTTATCGGAAAGCCTACTGAACAAGGAAGAAATGTCTGTTGGGAGACATTACTACAAAATCCATCGTTTAACCCCTTGAAAAATTAGGCGCCCCTAATTAAATTGCTTTTATGGGTTCCAGACTTAGCCATTTTCCTAAACTGCCATCTGACACTTCAAACGGCTGCTGACGGTGAATGGTTAACCCTGCTGACAAGCAACGAATCTCACTGCGTGACTGGAGATATTCTGCATCCAACGACTGTACACACGACACCTGAAAGCTGTGTTAAGGGCCTCAAAAGTAAAAGCGCCCCCGGCTCTTAGTTGCACTGGTGTCATTTTGACGAAAGACGAACTTTCGTCCAAGTACCCTTCTTTGACCTCTGATATCTGGAGCTGGGATGACCCGATTCAGACACTATCTGTTTTAACGGACAGCCATAAAGGCCCATAAGAGAAGTCTTTGGAGGGGACGAAGCAAGAAAACTGCTTCTAAGACCTCAAAAATCCCAGTGCATATTTTATTTAAAATTACCGCTCTAGACTTAACCATTTTCTGGACATCTTTACTTTGCAGTATTACACTAAAAGACCTCGCACGTATGAGCGACTGCCAAATCCCGAAGGCTGACGGCTAGGCTCGTTGGATAGATAAAATGATTATGTTCAATAGCCGTGAAGACTTCGAACGCGAACGAGCTCATCTGACAGGCCTAAAGGCTAGGCGCCTCTGGACTGTGGAAATACACTGAAAATCGTTTGTTGATCCGCCCGTGAAATTACGTGCTTGGTAGAATCGCCGCTACGATCACCTGGAACGTCGGATCGACAGACAGGATGGTGCATCGCGGAGCTGGGCTAGAGTATTACTGATGTTAGGAAGACTCTGTCTGCAAATTTCGCCATCTGGAGGGTCCTTTAAACCAGCGCCCCTGGGCTTACTTGCATTGGGAACAAACAGAGAAACTCAAAAACGTGAAAACTCCATTTTAAGCTGATCTTGGACGTGCCGCCGGAGTTGAAACTCGGATGACTACGTTTGATATCTCGTTGGATAAGCAGACTAGTGGAGAACAAATTAACTGTATCCACCATAAAAAATGCCAAGATTTACCTCCTCTTTTAGATGGGCGCCCTCAGGCCAGAGGTGCGCTTTTGCCTGAAAAAGACAAGTTTCTCACCTCTGGAAATTTAGGTATTTCAACTTCTGTTGCTATTTGCTGGAGCTGTGAGTCTCGGAAAACTTCGCTGGATAGCTCGACGGATAGCCAGACTGATTCTGAAGAGATTGACTGGATGCTTGAGCATTTTAAACAAGATCTTGACCTTCAACAAGCTGGGCGCCCTTGGGCTATACTTGCACTTTCTGACTTTTCCTTTGAAAAATCTTCATAAATTGACCATTAAAAACTCCGTTTCGATCACTGAAATGACCGCGTGCAATGTGAAATGCTGTCGTGAGATGCTCGTCCATCGTGAAAAGCTCTATTCTGAGTCTTTGCTTCAGGCTCTGATCAATAAAACTGACTTTGACTGACAAACTATTGACAAAAACTCCATGCTTGATATTGCCCAAAACTGTGTCTTACATCATTTTAGCAAGATTTAAACTAATTTATGCAGAATGCCTTGATGAAGCAAAAATTTGGTTTGGGTACAACACAAACCAAACAATCACAAAAATCCTATACATTTCAGAAGCGTACCTTACAGTAGTATTAGAGCTAGTATCCTGCCAACCTATGTGTTCATAAAATTCTTATAGAAAAAGATGTTAACCTTCACAAAATTTACAAGAAAAGTGCCACGACTCAAACCAATTGCTCACACGCCCTTATTATTTTTCCCTAACCTCCAGCGCAACATTATACCAGTTCTGATTTCATATAATATTCATTTGGAGGCATAACAACACCCATGTTTCCCCTTTCTAAGTATTCTGGAAAATGCGATGGTAGTTTGCAACTAGTTATGGAAGCCACGACTTAGTCTCCAATATGAATATGCCCTTCTAGTCGCCCATGGATATTTGCAATAGTAAACTCTTAGCAATCCTATGCCAAATCTAAGATGTGATATCACAATAAAATCCTTGCAAGATGGACGCCACAATAGAGGTAAATAACAATATGCTCAATGCTACAAAAAACCTACTGAAAATATTTCAAATACCAAATGTTGGAAATATAATTGTTATTATCCAAATTTGTCTCCACATGAGACTCACAAAATTACCTTAATTGCACAATTGAAAGACCTGAATGAAATGAAATATTTTAATAATGTCGACGAGGCCACAACAGCCTATGGGACCCAGGAACAGCACAAGACCACCACCGAAAAGAGAAGACCCTAAACAGCCTGAGATCTTCGCTCGAGGTCAGCTCTACGACAGTGAATTTTGATGATGCAATTTGCTGATTTGACCAACCTTTCCTCCTCAAACAAGGTATTTAAGTTGTCCACTTGTAAGGTGTCCCCATAAGTGACCCGAATATCTTTGTACGCTGAGCACTCCATAACAAAGTGCCACTCTGTCTCCACTAATCCCATGTCGCAAAAATGACATATTCTTTCTTCCCACTCTTCTGTAGGAACCATCCATCTGCCCGTCTCACATCTAAGACGATGTGAGCTAGTTCGGAGTTGAGCTATCAACATCTTTTCTCTCCATTTAATATTTTCTCCTATATATGCCTTTTCATCATGGTCCCCCTTGGGATTGATATTCCCCATGAACTAGCTAGGGTGGAATCGTTTCACCACCAAAATTGATCTTCTCTAGAGGGATTTCGTCCTCCAGAGGTGAGATGAACTAGGTTCAATCTCTTGACCCACAAGGGTCAATAAGAGAAATAGAATAAATTTGACATAACCAAATGAGCTCTCCTAACCCCCATACTTTTCCTGCCAACTCTCCAAAAGCTTCTATTTAAAATTTACTTTTAATTAAAACTCCATTTAGCTTCAAAAAGGACCTTTTAATTAAAATATTCACAATTTGACATGCAAGGCCCTTGTTTTATGCATCCATGATTTAAAACATTTCATCTCGGTTTCAACGAGCTATAACACTAAGGTACCTTTAAATATATTAAATAATATTTGACAACTTTAGTAAAAAATTAAAATAAAGCCATTAATATACTCATTTTGCAGAAACTACCGGAATGCATCCAAATCGAAAACTGATTGCACTGGAGTGGTCTTGATGAAAAATAATGATAAATGAAGCCGACTAGGCGACTTTTTATAAATAGACACCTTCTCCAAGATGCTTGGAGAGCACCCTAGAAGCCAAAAATCACCCTGTAAAGTGGCATATGAGTCCTCCAAACCACCTGAGCTCATTGGTGACATCCAATTACCCCTCTGATCAGGTTGACACCAACCCAGAAAGCCATTACCAATTGCAAAGAAAGAGAACCCGAAAATGGGGACATCACACTAGTACATAAAAAGTTCCAAAAGCTTACTTGATCAGTTATTGAAAGATGATAATTATAAATCTGACACTTTACTGAAAAAAATCATACAACTGATTGAATAAAAATATATTTTATTATACCTATTCATAAATCATTCCTTCTCTAGAGAGTTTTGGATATTAATAGGATTTCAACAAACAAAACAAATGTAAGATGTTGGTGGGTGTAGTCTATGCATAAAAAATTCCAAAAACAAACTTGGTTAATTAGTGAAAGATGATAATTATAGCTCTAACATTATACAAAAAAAAAACCATACACAATTGATTGAATAAAAAAACATTTTATTATATCTAGACTCATAAATCAACAAATTGCCAAGCTACAAATGGACTTCCTGCTGAGGTTTCATTAGAATGCTCCAAGGGGACTTGGGTCCAATCACTAGATTTTGAAGGAATACCTTTCCGTTGTAGAAGATGCTTTAAAACTGGACATGCTGCTGCTCAATGTGGATTTGAGAAAAAAATACATAAGGCAACTTGGTGGAATGGCGCTTCTCACCTTCATTATATGGTTGAGAAGAAATATGATAAAATAATGAGCTTTTCAGAGGCGGATGCCTCTGAGTCACAGACTTGTGGTGCTTCCCCTTTGGATGCTCCTTCGGGGGGGGGCTATTACTTCCACTCGTAATGAGCTAAGGTCAAGGTCTCCGAATGATGGAGACGCTTCTACTCCTACTCAAGGCAGCTTGTCAAAAAAATCCTTGTCTGCACAAACGATCAATGAAGATTCCCCCAAGGATGCAAAGGTACAAACCCAGGAAAGTAGCATGTTGGCTTGGCAGGCTAAGGCAGCACAAGTGGAAGAAGGCTGGATTACAGTAACAGGGAAAAAATCAAAACCCTCCGCGCCTTCCTTCGATATGATGCTTCGTTCCCACAAGAGCAATTCTAAGTCTAAATCTTGATGCTCTTGGTTTGGGAGCTGGGTTTTTGGGTGCTTTAGGTTGTCCTTTCGGCAGCTTGGCTTTTTTCTGAATTGTAAAGGGTTACAGATCCCTTCAAAATCTGCTTATCCCTAATATCAAAAACAAATTGCCAAGCTGATAAGAAAGACTGAGACTATATATTATACTCTACATATGAAATCACTTATAACAAACAATATTTAAAGACAATTGATCCGATCAAACAAGGATAAGATCACGAAAAATAAAAAATAGCTATAATTGTTGAATGAATCATAGCTGTCATGTTCAACAATTTTAAGTGCAAACACTAGTGCTCCCTGGGGACGTGTCCCCTGTCCTAGTACCCAGTCTCCATCTTAGAAACGTTTTGGGGACTTGGGAACTCCTCGGAAACTCTCCCCCATTGTTGCATCTGACGGTGACTAAGACTTGAGCTCCCATTTTGATCCTGGCAGTTGCATTTGCTGATTAGGGACAATCATATATTTTCTATGTTTTTGACATTTTATAGTTGAAACTTGGAGCCATTGAGCATTTTGTTATAATTCTTATTTAATATGTATGCACATTGACAATGAAAGCATTTGAATTTTGTTAATTTGTTTGTCAATTGTCATTTGAAATCTCAATTCAAGTCTAATGTTATGTATTAATCTTCTACAATGTCTATGATGAATGTTTTATTCCTGTTATGATATGAATATTTGAAACTTCTCTATATTTTTAAACAAATTCCTATTTTTAATAATTGTCCCTTGCTATCCCCTAAAAAAATTATCCAAAAGTACCCCCGTATCAGAAACACTTCCCGCTATCCCCGTCTTCGAAACTTGGGGGAGCATAGACAAACGCTCATTTAATAATGACACGACAATATGACAACCTAGAGAAAAGTAATGGGTCATGCTGCTTTGTTCATGGATACCTGATTTTAACTATTCATACTATGTATATAATCTTATACAAGTGAAAAGGTTTATAAAGGTGTATACTTAATTACACTTAGAAAATGTAAAACTCAAACATAAGCTCGAAAAGCATGGCTACAAATTACACTTTTATAACCTTAGTTGAGTTGAAAAAATGCTGAAAAATTCTTGCAGCATCAAAACCAAGAGCAACCACAACAATTTATTGATGGTATTAACAAATATTATCTATCTATTTACCCAGTTCCCAATAATAAACTACACAAGTCTTAATACAAAATATTATGTAGGCCTTGTTTCTAGTTTGCATGATTATCTCAAATATCATATATTACATATCACTTTACCCAAACCAGCTAAGTAGTTGAGATGAGCATATTTTATTCTGTAAAACTAATTTACCTGCAACTTTATAGAATTTTTTTAATGCCAATGCACTATATTTCTGAGTGCTCAATGAAATGTCTTTCCTATTGAGTGCTCATTTCTACCAAATGGAAGTGGAGTGTTAGCTTCTCATTTCCTTTCAATTATTTAATTGATAGTTGAAGATTTTGATAGAAGTCACAAACTTATATTTCATCTGTTATTTTGTTTGTATTTTTTAAAATTAAATAAATACAAAATGTTGACAACATTGCGTATGATTATATCTATTTCAAACTTCTTCGATTTTTGTTTATCTTATATGCAATTGTTTTATTTTCTCCTGTTACACTATTGTTTAAGAATCTGAATGCACATAAAGATATATTTTTCATATATATATCATTTATTCTGTAATATTCTAAATTCTAAGGACATTGAAATAATTGATGGCTAATATATTGGTTTAACTTGTAAATTAAATATTGAATTTATGATTAGATGATATATTTTAATTGATGGCTAATATATTGGTTTAACTTGTAAATTAAATCTTGAATTTATGATTAGATGATATATTTTATTTCTATTAAAGTTTTCTTCATTATACATAAATATATTTAGTTTTCAAATTAATAGCCTACTATATTTAAAGTTTTAAAAATGTGATTTATTTTACTTCAGACGTTTCTAATAAATATTTTGAAATATTTATATTTCAAATCAATAACCTATAATTTACATTTGAAATGTTATAGATATCATAAATTATATTTTCTTATTTCATAATTCCTAACAAGCCATGAATTGTTATGTAAAATTATTCTACTTATCAAAATTATTTATGTTTTCTTAGTTTATATTTTCTTAACAAGTCATTGTTTGTTATGTAAAATTATTCTGCTTATCAAAATTATTTATGTTTTCATAGTTTATATTTTCTTAACAAGTCATTGTTTGTTATGTAAAATTATTGTATTTTTTTTTTATATTTCATTGTCAATTAAAATACTATTTGATGAATGCTTGCATTATTTTATTGATTTTTTTAAATATTTTCACACAAATATTAAATTTACATTTTTTTATATTGCTTTAAGTAAAATCATGTAAATGTATCATAGCAATCCATATATTACTAAATTGCATAATTATAAACATGATTTGTAAATGTATTATAGCAATCTTTACAATTATAATGGTGAAACTTGTATATTTATGGTTTATTTGGTATATGTATATTTAATACATGGTGTATTTTTATGTGAACTATGGTTATTTTTTCAACTTCAACTTATACTTATAGATTTATTTTTTACACACTTAGCACTTATAATAAATATTTTAATTTTTGTTATCCATGAAAATCTAATTGTCTATGTGTTAATTTATAAATAATATATATAAAAACATCGAGAGATGTCCTTTTCAAGGCATCTATTGTAGTTTTATGTGACTAATTGATAAAAAAAGATGTCTCAAGAAGGATATCTCTCGACATATATATATATATATATATATATATATTATATGCTAATAACATTCACAATGCAACATGGTAGACACCATTATTAGGGTTAGGGTTAGGATTAGTGTTATCATTATGAATAGGGTTAGAGTTACAATCAGGGATAGGAATAGGGTTAGGGTTAGAGTTAAAATTGGGATTAGGGCTGGGTTAGCCTTAGTAGTAAGATTAGGGTTATGGTTACAATTATGATTAGAATTAGAATTAGAATTTAGGTTGGGGTTATCATCCCAATTAGGGTTAGGGTTACGATTAAGATTAGAGTTATCATTATGTGTCACGTCTCATACATTGACTTATTTTGACCATTGACTTATTTTGACCATGACTTATTTTGACCATTGACTTATTTTGATCATGACTTATTTTGACCATTGACTTATTTTGACCATGACTTATTTTGATAATGTTTGACCATGACTTTATGAGATTTAATATACGAATTATGATACGTGAATGTTTTGATGTATGGGAATGTAGAAACAAATAATTGTTTTCTTTCAAGAATTTTGAATGCATTATGTAAAATAGGAATGTTGATTAATTATTGTTTAAATTTATGTTTCTACAATGGTTACTAATACACTTCCATTTTTGCACGCCTGAGTGCATTTGAGTGGCAGGTGATCGAAGGCCAAGGAGATCGAAGGCCAAGAGTGTGATTGAGGAAAAGGAGGTTAGCTTCCCGACAGGGTAAAAGAGGAGAAGCTCTCGATTACGCACACACCACTTAAAGCATGTAGCTGCATTAGGTCTTGTTTGTTTTTCAATGTGATTGCGTGAAAATGATAGCATAGCAAATTTAAATTACGGTTTAATTAACCTTAGAAATGATGAAGATAATATGGCTTATTCTATTTTAATTATTCCTCATTATATATTTGTGCAACAAAAGGATAAATCTGTTTTTAAAAGAAATGTAATTAAAAATAAAAACAAAATAAATAAAAGAATAAATATAAATATAAATCTGTTTTGCATAAATGAAATTTTAGTTATAAATAAAACAAAAAAATAAATAAAAGAGTAAATATATTGCATAAATGAAATCATAGACTTGCATAAAAAGGGAATATATATATGGTTAATTTTCCAAAGGAATAAAGAATGAACAGCCCGAGAGAACATTGGGCTTGGAAATTCTGTCTTAAAACCAACAATTCACTGGGCATGTGGCAATCCTTAGAAATTGCATGAGAATATCATCTGTCATCTGGAAATTTTATGCATGATCCTCGAAAAAGAGGAAGAGGGCTTTAAGAAAGAAAAGAGGACTTTGATGGAATATCTCGGGGAGTTCTGGAACAGAGGCGAAGAAGGTATTGTTGAACGTCTGCATTGGAAGCAAATTTTGCCAGGTTCTCTTCATTGCTATGCCTTCTTTTAATTTTATTTTAAAAACTGCAGTAAGGAAATGTTTTATTCTCTGTTTAAGAGTACAAACAACTGAGAAATCCTTCCAATTTCGTTTTGAAATCTACTTCTCTGTGTTGCAATTATAGAACACACATTCTTTCTTCAGAGTTAGGGTTTTCGTTCTGTTGCAAGTCTGCATTTTATTGAAATAATCTCAAGTGTAATTACAAATATATGTCTGCATATCTGGTCTGCATAAAAATTCTGTTATCTGAATAAAATCAAAATGTCTTGAGATAAATTCGAATGCAGTTTATACTGGGCAAATGTCTTTATTTTTTTCTGAGTTTTGAAATTGCTAAGGGAATTATTCCCTTGCCCTCCCCATGGGAAGGTCGTGGACTGTGGGAGGCTCGCGCCCTCCACAGGCCGCGGCCTGTGGAGGAGGCGCGAGCCCCTCACAGCCCGCCCCCTCCCCATGGGAGGGGCAAGGGCTTTCCTGAGCCCTTTTAGTTGCTCAATGCCAGTAAGGAAACCATGTAAAATACCCTGTTCTGTGTGCACGACCAGTGATTCGTTGAACAGATTCGAAAACCAGAATTTCTTACTTCGAATTATACACAGCTGTACACAATTTCACACACACACACACACACACACACACATATATATATATATATGTATACATATATATACATAGATATATATACATATATAAATAGATACCCAAGCACATATGTGCCAAATACAAATTGAAGCAGGAAACTCATTTCCAGAAAATAGTATGAACTCTGTTAATTATGTGCCAAATACAAATTGAAGCAGGAAACTCATTTCCAGAAAATAGTATGAACTCTGTTAATTATGTGCCAAATACAAATTGAAGCAGGAAACTCATTTCCAGAAAATAGTATGAACTTTGTTAATTATGTGCCAAATACAAATTAAAGCAGGAAACTCATTTCCAGAAAAGTAGCATGAACTCTGTTAATTATACACCATTATCTCAGAATTGTTAAACCTGAAACAAGAACATAAATGTTTTTGAGACACCATGTGAACTGGAAAGCACCTTGAATACGTTAAAGCAGTATAATCCTGAGTAAAGGAATACAACATGAAATGTGAATGAAAGATTATCTTTCAAACCTCAGAATTTCTGAATAAATTGCACTGTTTCAGTATATTATTATTACCTGTATTGAAATGAGGAATTAAACTGTCAGTCAGCCTGAGAATAGAAATGCATACGGAAAACAGAAAACACTGTTCTTTTTCTTTTCTATTAGTGCACTGAAAAGTATCAAGATATATATATATATATGTTCTTCTTTAAAACAGAGCCTTTATCCAAATCAAAAGGGATACTTACCAAAGAATAAATGACATCTTACAACTGAATTACAAAGGATGTTCTGAAATTCACAATTGAAATTCTTTTGAGAAATAATTGAATGATTGTAACATGTTTGAAAATGTATAAAGTTTCTGCTTTAGTATTTATTTATACTTCACTATGATAACTTCCGGGACAGGGTGCCGAAGGTGGGCAAACAGAGACGGTAGTATTACCTTTTCTAATCTACCATTTACTTGTATTATTTTGCTTGGCCAAGCACTGTACCATTGAAATAGATGGATTGTTTGTTTTAAAAGCCTAGAAATTTATTTGAGTCTCTGCCACCTCCTGTTGCAAGAAATGTGTTTATTTCTCATGTTAGAAATGCATATAGGCATCAGGCACGCATCGAGAGTTCCCTCCTGTTTTGCTGTTTCGGGTTGCTAGGCTCCTTTATGCAGGGCCGGGGATTCCTTCGAGTTAGGAAGGGACCCGGGGAAGTCATGGACTTCGTGGTTGGGCGGAAAAGGCGCCTGAATCACATTCTTGGCCCCAGCTCGCAAGAAGACCAAGGTGTCACGGCGGTTGGTGGTTCCAAGATTATTTGCTATTGATGTACTTATGTATCATTCAGATTTGGCTTGTGAAGCCCATTGTAAATGTATATGCATTTTGACATTCTTGTTGAAACTTGAAATGGAAGTATGTTTTGAAAGTATTTAATGTAACATTGATTTTGAGAGGATAAAGTTTTATAACTTAGCATAGAAAAGATGTTTCTATTAGAAGAATTGATTCCTCCAAGTGAGGATTGAATATATGTATATGAGAAAGTCATTGAAATACTTATGTTTTGATACATTACATTGATGATATTATTATATGAAATGCAATTTAAATTCTCTTTATTTCATTTGGAAGTGTTATGAGAAATGTTGACTTTTTGGAAACCTATTTATAATGGTTTGAATAAAGTTAGAATACTCTTAATTTCTCTTTAATGCTGAGTTAAATGGTTTGAAAACACTCTTAATTTTTCGAGCGCTACATTATGAATAGGGTTAGGGTTATGGTTAGGGATAGGAATAGGGTTAGGGTTAGAGTTAAAATTGGGATTAGGGTTGGGTTAACATTAGTAGTAGTATTAGGGTTAGGGTTAGGGTTAAGGTTACGATTATGATTAGAGTTAGAATTAGAATTTGGGTTGGGGTTATCATCACAATTAGGATTAGGGTTAGGATTATACATAAAATTAGGATGAAGGGTATGGTTAAGGTTAGGATTAGGGTTAGAGATATAAATATTATTAAAGTTGGGGTTAACATTAGTATTAGGATTAGGGTTAGGGTAAGTGTTATTTTAGGGTTATAATTAGGGTTAGGTTTAGTGTTATGGTTGAGGGTTACGATTAGGGTTAAGGATAGAGAAAAAAATAGGGTTAAGGTTGGGATTGATTTTATTATTGGGAATAGGGTTAGGGTTAGGTTTAGAGATAGAATTGGTATTAGGGTTGGAGTTAGTATTAGTAAAATTGAATTAGGTTTAGGTTTACAATTATGTTTAGGATTAGGGTTGCAGTTAGCATATATAAAAAGGGTTAGGGTTAGAAATATTTTTGGGATTAGCGATATGGTTAGGGTTAGGTTTAGGATTATGTTTAAGATGAGCAATAGGGTTAGGATTGGGGTTAGCATATATAAAAGGGTTAGGATTAGAAATAGGTTGAGGGTAAGGATTAGTGTTAGATTTTGGGTTAGAGATTATGGTTGGGGTTAAAATTAGAAATAGGGTTAGGGTTAGGATTAGATGAATCGTAACCCTAATTTAATCATAGCCCCGATGTAATCCTATCCCTAACCTTAACCCTTACTATCACCAAACCATAACCATGCCTTACCCTAATCATAAACCCTAATTGAATCCTAACATTAATAGTTCTTAATGATAACCCTAACCCACACCCTAAGCTTTATTATAGAACCCTAATTGTAACCCTAAATAAATTCTAACATTAACTCTAAGCCCTTATTGAATCTAATGCCTAATTGAACCCTAATCGTAACACTAATACTAACCCTTACCCTAATTGAACCTTAATTGAACCCTAACTGAAGTCTTAATTGAATTGTAACTCTAACCCACCCCAACCATAAAACTAACCCTAACCCTAACCTATCGCTTTATCATACAATTATAACCATAACCCTAATTATGCCCTAACCCTATCTAATTTGTAAACCTAATTTAACCCTAGCCCTATTTGAACTGTACCCTAATTGAACCTTAATCTTAGTGAACCCTAACCCTATTTAATTTTATCCCAAATAGAAGCCTAATTGTAACCCTAACCCTTACTCTAATTGAACCCTAAGTATACCTAACCCTAACCCTATTCTTGAACCCTAATTGAATCCTAACCATAACACTCAACACTAATGCTAATCTAAACATTAAGTTTTATTGTAGAAACCTAATTGTATCTTTTACCCTAATTTCAAACCTTACCCTAATTTAAAACTCTAACCCTGATGCTAACCCCAACGAAACCTCAATTGAACCCTATTTAAAACCTAACCCTAACTCTAATCCTAACCGTAATTGAACCCTAATTCTAACTCTAACCCCAATATTTATATTAGAGAACCATAACCCTAATGGCAACCTTAACCTCAAGCTTTATATTATATTACTAGACATAGAATCAAGATTACAGTTAAGATTAGGATTATAGGTAGAATTAGGATTAGGGTTGGCGTTAGTTTTAGGAATAGGGTTAAGGTTAGGGTTAGACATAATTAGATAGGGTTGGGGTTATGGCTTGGGTTAGACATAATTAGATAGGGTTAGGGTTAGGGTTCAAGATAGGGTGAAGATTACGATTAGGATTACAAATAAAATTAGGATTTAGATAAGATTACAATTAGAGATAAAATTAGGATTGGAGTTAGGGTTACAAATAAAATTAGGATTTGGATTGGGGTTATCATTATAGTTAGGGTTAGGGTTAGATATAGGGTAAACATTAGGGTTAGAGATAGAATTAGGATTATGGTTAGACATAGAATTAGGGTTACAAATAAATTTAGGATTTGGATTGGGGTTATCATTAAATTTAGGGTTAGGATTAGATATAGGGTGAACATTAGGGTTAGAGATAGAATCGAGACTATGTTTAGAGATAGAATTATGACTAGAGTTGGGTTTAGTGTTAGGATTACGGTTAGGGTTAGGTTTAAGGTTCTATGATAAAGCTTGGGGTTAGTGTAAGGGTTCAATTGGGGTAAGGATTAGTAATAGGGTTAGGATTAGGGTTTTGTTAGGGTTCATATTAGTGCAGCTTTATAATTAAGGTAATGTTTATGGTTAGATATAAAATTAGAGTTAGATTTAGGGTTAATTATGGTTATGATTTAATTAGCATTAAGATTGGATTAGGGTTATGGTTATGGTTTGTGTTGTAAGATAAAGCTTCGGGTTTGGGTTAGGGTTACACTTCAATTAGGATTTGAGATAGGCTTCAATTAGGCTTAGTATTAGGATTGAATTAGAGTTTAGGGTTATGGTTAGGGTTGGGCTTTAGATTCAATTAGACTTTAGGGTTAGGGTTAGAATTTATTTATGGTTATGATTATGTTTAGGGTAAATTAGGGTTAAATTATAATTATAGTTCTACAATAAAGGTTATGGTTTTAATTAGGGTTATTGTTAACTCTTAGGGTTAGGATTTAATTATGCTTTAAGGTTATGGCTAGGCTTAGGTACGACTAGGCTTAAATTAGGGTAAGGGTTGGGGTTAGGGTTAGGATTCTATTAGGGATAGGGCTAAATTAGGGTTAGGGTTCAATTAGGGTTAGGTTTACTTAAGCTTAGCATTAAATTTTAGGGTTAGGGTTAGGTTTAAGATTAGAGTAAGGGTTACGATTATAGATAGAATTTGGGTTAGGGTTAAGAATAGAGTTGGGATTTTGGTTAGGGTTTTAAATAGAGTTAGAGTTGGGGTTAGGGTTAGGGTTAAGATTAAAAGTTGTGGATCAAACTCTGTCAATTTAATTATTCTTAGTTTCTTTTGCATTAATATGTTGATGGTTTTTTTAATGGCTTTTCAATCCATTCAATCAATTACATGTTCCAAATACAAACCTAAATACAAAGATGTGATAGAACATCCATCTATTTTATGGACAATGATTTTGATTTTTACAATATTATAAATAATATTTTATTCCTTAGTTGGATCTAGTGGATATAATTAAAGTGAATGCATAATCATGTTTGCAAATATTATAGAATATATTTTTACTTATTGGGGAATGGAATGTGAACAATGCTACTCTAAATTGTCATGGTGCATAGATCTTAAGTTAGATGTGAACTTTATATGCTTGCAAAACAATTCTTTTTATTTGATGTGAGATTTTTTTGAGTCTTTTTGTTTAATAACAATGATTAATTTTAAAGTTTAGTATTTTTTAAGATTTTTATATAAGTTCACAACTATATTAATATAATCTCCATTATCAATTTTTCAAGAAATACAATAATTTAATAAAATACAAAACCAAAAATAAGTTTAAAATTATAGTAAGTCCATTAAAATATAATTTGAATTTCAAACCCAAAAAAATTAAATATTATAAAATGATACATACCATAATTTTCATGAAAGATTCAAAATAACTTATTATGGCCACCATAAATTGGTGCAATCTATAGTCATACTAAACAATGGTATATAATTTGCATATTTCTTGGTTTGGATAAGAAGTCGCGAGTCAAACTCTCCCAATTCAATCATTCAGATTATTCTTCCTCTATTATTGTATAATGATAATTTCTCTCCCACAACTAATATGCTTCCATTGCTATTAACTGCTATGCTATAAATTTTTTGAGGTAAATTGATGTGTATTTAGGTGACCATATATTTATTTATTTTCCTTCTTCATCCACTTTATCTAACTTCCACATTTGATGATATTTTTTGTCAACCAACACTATATAACCATCACATCCAGCTAATTTCCAAGACATGGTAAAACTCTTCCAGTGAATCATAACATCATAATGTTTTTCATAAACTTTTGTTTGTACTTCTTCAGAGGGGAAACTGACAACTTTTGGTACTTTGTAGTAGGATTTGCTGGGGATGGAATTATCATCGAACTCTTTTCAGCCCAATTAAATTCAATAATCTCACCATTGTTTGTATAATTTTTTAACCAATAAAATCGTCCTTGAGAATAAAAACCTCTCCCCAAAGGAAAAATAGGAATGTTCAACAAAAAATTGGTTCCATAAATTTCATTTTGAGTCATAAATCTCAACAATACTTTGACTATTTGTGTGCTAGTAGTATTTTCCAAGCAAGATTATATGTTGATTAATAGACGAGACAAAAGTTGTTGCTATGCAATCTGTACCTAAAGTGGTTGTGATTTTGGAAGGATGAGGAACTTCTGTCCAAGTTGTAATAATTGCATTAGATTTATTATATATGTAGAAATTGGAAGAACTGTCTCTTACCTATTTGGAGCAGCAGTAGATATTGTTGGAAACCACCTCTATGCACTTACAATAGTTTGGAATTTTACCGGAGGAACCTATAAAAATTTGCATCACCTTCAATGATCCATTATTGTATCCCCTCAAACCCATATGGAGAGAACTATAATAAGAAAACACAGCTCGAACGAGAACCATCTAAAACTATGGTTTTCAGAGAATCACATGAAGAAATCATCTCCTTCCACCTTTTATAGACCAACCTCATTCTTGAAAAAGGTCTGCTAGACAATTTTCCTACACTCACTAACACCAATTCTTCTAGTAGCTTTTGCCATACCTCTTTTGTTGTCTTCTTCTCCATCAAACTTGCAACATACATTTGTCATGAGTGAATAAAAAGGTATTGCAACTTCCACATATTGTAAG
Source organism: Sequoia sempervirens (assembly GCA_007258455.2). Taxonomy (NCBI): domain Eukaryota; kingdom Viridiplantae; phylum Streptophyta; class Pinopsida; order Cupressales; family Cupressaceae; genus Sequoia; species Sequoia sempervirens. The sequence goes on along the minus strand of VDFB02000015.1, from coordinate 594,637,909 downwards.
AAAATAATAAATTAAATTTTCAAAACATCTAAGATCTTTATTAGCAATTTTGTCCATTTAAATAGGTTTTAAAACACTTTAAAAGTGTCACCATACATTTAAAATTAAAAACCTTTTCAATTGCAGCTCTCATCTCTAACTTCATAATTAATTATGTTGTTTTAAAATTAAAATAATCATGAATTTGAGTTTGCAAAAAAAATAGAATTGAACTTTGATTTAAAGTTATATCAAATCAAAATTAATTTAATAGAGAAATATTTAGTTTCAAATTTTAAAAAGAATTATGATTTCATACTAAATATTATAAGGTTTTGAAATATTTCAACAATGTAAAAAAGAATGCTAACAAACCAAATAAATTTAGTTCCCTTATTAGGTAGTACTTTCTGATCATCAAGATCCCTCAAAGGGCAAGATGAGAGCATATAGTGCTATATAAAAGGTTTTATATTATTTTTTATACATTTATATGGAAAAATATGATTTGAACCATCTGGCAGCATTGCCTTCTAGATGAGAGAAAAACTTTTATTTTACAAAAAAAAATAAAATTGAATGCTAAATTTAAAAATTTACAAATAACGAAAATAAAATTGAATATAATTTTTTATACATTTATATGAAAAAATATGATAAGAACCATCTAGTGGCATTGTCTTCCATATGAGAGAAAAGCATTCATTTTACTATAAAAAATCAAAGATTGAATACTAAATTTAAAAATTTAGAAATAAGGAAAAATAAAATTGAATATATATGCATTTACATTCCTAAATCTCAATCAAAACAATAGACTATTAGTTAAGATAAGGATTAAAATGATACAACCTCTTCATTAAAACTTTAATTTGTAAGTAATAAAATACATCAAAAACTAAACAACTTGAAAATCAAAATTTGCCAAATTCAAATTCAATTGAAAAATTTCAATTGACTAATTTATAGAGATTTTAAAGAAACACAATAATATGTAAGTTAGAAATAACTCACCTTAAAGCACCCTACAGTTCCTACACAACAAATAGTGGAATTTAGTACCACAACATAAATTAATTTGATATTATTAAAGTCCATAGAGTTTGAAATAAAATGAGACATTATATGCAATTTATGTTCTTTAACCATAGATAAAAAAAATTGATTCTTAGTTAAGATGAGAATTAAAATCATACAACTTATTAAAAGAAGCACAAACATATATGCATTTACATTCCTAAATCCGAATTAAACAATAGATGCTTAATTAAGATAAGGATTAAATTCATACAACCTTTTCTTTAAAACTTTAACTGACCTGAATGCACTATATACTCTTCTTTTGTACTTGAAATTAAAGAAAAAATTGGCTTTGTGAAAAATGGCTGCACCTATTTAGAGACAAGATAATGTTTTAAATTAGACATCTCTTTGAAGATTTAAAATGATGTATTTTCAAAATAAAACCAAAATTTCTTAAAAACTTCTGAATGAAACAAACATTATAAATTTTAATATACATCCTTCAACCGAAAGTGAATCTAGACATACATTATGAGTTGTTAAGAATTTTATAGTAACTGGAATCATTAAGAGTACGCCATAGTTTGTAATAGGAACTCCAACAATAAAAAATATTGATCTATCTTATAATTAAAAATTTAAAAAACTAATAATAAAAAAACTTTAATTCACAGATCTATCTAAAAAATAATTTGCTATTCGAAACACAGCATTGTAAAATTACAAAGTTTTTCCCAAACAAAGTGGCAAAACCAGTAGTTGAGGGTTTTGTTTCACCATAATATGTAACAACATCTTCCAAATGTCAAAGTTCCAAATCTTGTTTGTGTATTGATAATGTTTTTGTTTCTATGAAATCTAATCTTTAGTTCGTAAATGCATGTTGTACTTTTGAGGAATTTTGACAATGTCGTCATCCTTGGAAATCCAAACCAGAAAAAACATTGAGAGGAAAACTCCACCAGTGGAAACGTGTGAACTTGCATGGAGGCGGATGAGAGGATAAAAGAGAAGAAATTAAATAAACTCAGAAATGAGTCGATCAACTTGAAATAAAAGTTAAAAGAAAAGGACAGTATGATATTATTACAGCGAAATGCAAATGGCTTATGCCTTAGCTTTCACTCCAATCACCAATATTCTACAACTCCGATGATTGCAACACTCATTTTCTGTTTCAATTGTAGCAGGCAGAGAATGGTTTTGTTGTCGATAAAGTTATGGAACATTAATCCATATCTCACACGGGGCAAGCTGATTTCTATCTCTCTAGGAAGAGTATATGGCTTTCTATTTCTAGTTATTCCTTATTAGGTGGTGATCGTTATCTTTAAAATGAGAATATACTTATACAAGGGTAGTCTGGTTGCAAGTAAGAACCCAATCCATGTAATGAGATCACAATGTTCCATGACAACTTTGCTTCAATTTGTGCAATTGAAGAATGCTTCTATCCTTCTATGTGTGTAGCATGAGAATCTAGATAATTTTAACAAGTCACAAGAGCTATTTTCTTCTCCAAAATGCATTGATCCCAGATTTGGACATCGACTTATACCTAGAATTGAAGGTTGATTCAGCTCTGATGGTTGGATAATTAGTCTTCTTCGGAATACGAAGTTGCAAAGTGTTGGCAGGTAGGGGTGCAATCACACATTCACTATTGTTACAGGGTGACAAAATGGACAAAATAGAATAGACAAAACAATATAGAAGACGCACAGTGACAACACAACTAAAAATATGACAGACATAAATTATGAATTTTTGTATATTCCTTGTTTGCTTCAAAATACAAAAATTATAGAGAATGTGCTCTATTTTACATAATAAAATATAGCATAAACTATTTGGACTACTGTCCAACACAAGTGGTGCTACACTCACACCTGAAACTATAACTGGCTACAATCGTGTAGCTGCAACTGTCACTCTGCTACGTCTGATAAACTTCTTGTGTACTGCTGTTGTCTCCTGAACATTCCCTTCTTCTGCTAAAACATTCTTCTACTACTGTTGTTTCAACCAATCCCAAAAACTTGCTTCTACAAACTGACGATTACATTCCTTTGTTTTGTCTTTACTTTTTTTCAGCTCATGAGAATGAGTGCTCTAATCAAATTTCAAATCCACCTACCTTAATTAATGCTGACAGGCTGCAGGTCAAGTTGTACAAGCTCAAAAATGAGCGCTTAGTATTTGAATTCAAAAAATACCAACCATATTAATTGTTGTAGGTTTACGTTGGGGTCAACTTGAGAAACTTCAATCTGACATGGGACATTGACTAGAGATTAATAAATATTCCAACACTCCCCTTTAATCTGAAGTTAGCTATCATTTTGCAATTTCTTTTCGAAGCTAATCTTTGAAGCTGTCCATAATGCCAAGCCTACCTTTTAGACATTTAAAACTGTCTTTTGGTAATGCTTTGGTGAAGATATCAGCAAGCTGCTGTTCAGATCTGCAATACTATAATTCAATCTCACCTTGTTCCACCAACTCCCTTATGAAGTGATAATGAATCTCGATATGCTTGCTGCATCCATGGAAGACTAGATTCTTTGTCAAAGCTATTGAGAAAACATTGTCACAATTAATGATTGTGCTGTTTTTTTGTTGTTGCTGTAAATTTGCAAGGATCCTCCTCAACCAAATAGCTTGACATGCTACTGCATTTGCTGCTATGTACTCAACTTCTGTTGTGTTGAGAGATACAATGGGCTGCTTCTTCGATGCCCATGATATTGCACCCGATCCCATGTTGAAGACATATCCGGATGTGCTCTTTCTATCATCCACATTACCTACCTAATCACTATCCGTGAAACCATCCAAATTAAATTCATTAGATGCACCATACATGATTCCATAACTTGCTATTCTATTGACATACCTCAAAATCCTCTTTCTTGCTTGCCAATGTGTGTCCTTAGGTTTCTCCATGAACCTAGAAATTAAGCCTACTACATACATTAAATCAGGCCTAGTAGATGTCAAATACATCAAACTTCTAACCATACTCTTGTAGAGGGTTGGGTTCACATCTTTGCTGATGTCCTCTTTCCGCAGTTTCAGACCTATTGCTATTAGTGTGGGGGCAGGTTTGCTGTTATGCATTTTAAACCTTCTTAAAATTTGTTTGGAATAATTAGATTGTGAAATAAAAATGCTATGCTGTGTTTGCTGAACTTTTATCCCAAGAAAATACTTTAACAAACCTAGATCCGTCATCTTAATTTTATTTTTCATCACCTCTTTGAAATCAACAATTCTATTGTCATTGTTACCAATAAAGATCAAATCATCTACGTACAAAATAGTAATTAAAATGTCACTTTGAACAAATTTGATGTAGAGTGTGGGCTCACTGCTGCTTTTGCTAAAGCCATTGTCTCATCATAGTCTATTATGGGCTGTTGTTTGTACCCTTTCACAACTAGCCTTGCTTTGTGTCTTTCAATTTTTCCTTCAGCTATACACTCGGTCTTGTAAACCCACTTCACTCCAACCATTTGTTTACCATTGGGTAAATTGGTCAAATCCCATGTTTGATTTCTCTCTATAATATCCAACTCTTCATCCATGGCCTTACACCACTTCTCTTCTTTCGCCTCTTCCTCAAAGTGTGTTGGATCACTATAAGAGAATAATGTAAAATCTAAATTCTCATCAAAATTTGCATGTTGTGTGTTATAAATATCCCTCACACTCTTTGTCTTTCATGGCATCAATGATGTGAGTGTAGGGTTTGAATTATCTTTTGAGCTACTGCTACTCTGACCTCTGGAGCTACTGTATTGCTTACTATTAGAGCTATTGCTCTACTATATCCTGGAGCTGCTACTTTGCTATTTCTTTTTAGAGCTGTTGTTCTGCTGAACACTTGCAGAGCTACTATTCTGCTGCACATCTCAGGTGCTATTTTTTTTCCAAAGCTCTACAGTAGTTTCTCCCTGAGCCACTGCTCTCTTGAGCTCCCCCTATGTTGCTGTCATCCAAAGCTTCATCATCATCAATGGGTATTGTGACTGAAATATTCGTGGTGTCATCCACCGTTCCATCCCATGTTTCATTTTCAATAAACACAACATCTCTACTAATCACTACCTTCTTAGTGATGGGATTGCATAATTTATAGGATTTTGACTCCTCACTATAGCCTATGAAGATGCAATTTTCTCCTTTGTCATCAAATTTCTACCTCTTCTCTTTTGGCACGAATGCATATGCCACACACCCAAAAATTCTTAGATGCTGTTTTTCCATGCCTCTTGTGGAATCCTATCACAAACAACCTTTGTGGGGCACCTATTCAATATGTAAATTGCTGCTGCTACAACTTCACCCCAAAAAATGTGTGACAACCCTTTTTCTTTCAGCATACTTGCTGCCATATCTTGAATGGTCCTATTTTTCCTCTTGACTACTCCATTTTGCTGTGGGGTATATATAGTTGTGAATTGTTTGTGAATGCCCTCATTTCTACACTAATTCATAAATTCTTTGGAGATGTACTCTCCCCCTCTATCCATTTTAAGGGCTTTGATATAGTGACCACTCTCTTTTTCAACTGAGGCCTTAAACCACTTAAATTTCTCAAAGGCTTCCGATTTGTTTTTCAAAAAATAGACCCAATTTTTTCTGTTGTAATAATCTATAAATGCCATGAAATATGTGTTTCCACCTAAGGTGGGGGTTTTCATGGCTCCACACAAATCTAAGTGCACTAACTCAAGTGGTGCTCTTGCTCTCCTAGAATACTTGGATTGAAATGATTGCCTATGTTGTTTTCCTAAGATGCATGCCTCACATTTTCCATCGGGTTCTACAATGGATGGTAGACCTCTAACCATTCCTTTCCTAGACAATAAACTTAAACTAGAAAAACTTAAATGCCCATACCTTAAATGCCAAAGTTTGGATGGGTCTTTGATGATTGTCTTGAATGCAAATTGCTGTTCCACTGCCGATTGTTGTGCGACTACTGTGAGCACTGACGTACATTGTTGTTCTTGTCCTTCTGTTGTGTCTGTTCCAGATACTATGTGCACCATGAGAGGAAACATTTTGTTTCTCGTCATCTGCACGACTACCATCACTCTCTTTCTATCCCCTTTATAAAATATCTTGCACTCCCCATTCTCTATCAGGATTTTGTACCCGTTTTGAACCATTTGTCCAATGCTCAATAGATTATGCTTTATGTCGGGGGCATAATAGACATCTTGGATATTTTGCTTTTCACCATTCTTGGTTTAAATGCTAACTACACATATTCCCATCACGGGAACTTTCTCATTGTTTCCCATTTTGATTTTAGTTTTTATGTTGTTGTCTATGGAGGAAAAGAAGTTCTTGTTACCACTCGTGTGGTTGTTGCATCCACTATCCAAGTACCAAACTTCATCACTGCTACGCTCAACAAGGTTGCAAACAATGAATACATTGGATTGTTTCTCATTTTCAGCCTTGTTCTCATTTGCTATATTTGCATTTTGGTGTCCATGGTCACGTTACTTCTTTCTACATTCACTAGCATAATGTCCATACTTGTGACAGTAATAACATTAGACATTTCTCTTGTCATACTCCTGATTTGAACTACTATTCTTCTTCTGGTTTTGGTTTGCTGACTGTGAGCTGCTCGACTCCACTGTGTTGTTTGAGTCTCCTCTTCCAAAATTACTTCTACCTCTACCTCTTTGACCTCTACCTATGCCATTTTTTCCTCTTCCCTGACCTCTTGCATTGGTTTGAGCTTTGAAAGCTTTCTCTAGGGAAGGAGCAAATCTTTTCAACTGCTGCTCATGGGTTTGTAGTGAACCCATCAACTCATCTACAACCATCTTGGACAAATCCTTTGCCTCTTCAATAACAATGACTATAGGATCAAATCTAGAGGGAAAACTTCTAAGGATTTTCTCAATAATCCTTTGCTCTTCTATTGTTTCCGCATTGACTCTCAACTGATTAATCAAGGTAGACACTTTAGTATGGAAATTTGAAATGGACTCACTATCTTTCATTTGCAAAGTCTCAAAATCTCTCCTTAAGAGTTGCAACTTAACTAACCTCACTTTATCAGTCCCTTTATAGCTATTTTGCAATATTTCCCAAGCTTGTTTTGAGTAATTTGTTGCTGCAATACGTGGGAAAATAGCCTTTGTCAAGGCTACTGAGGGATTTTGCATCTTTCATCCTATTTTCTTTCAATTGATTCTTTTGAGGATTTGAAAGGGCTACATAGGCTATTGGGTGTGTGATATCATTGAACGCATTTATGTCCAACTCCCATGGTTGTTAGCAACTAATATTGTTCTCATTTTCTTAGCCCATTAATCATAATTTTTTCCATTGAAATTTGGTGGCTGCTACCAACCTTTTCTCTCACCTCTTGTCATTTTTTCTTAGATTTGAGAAAATAAACTAATGGCTAGATAACCCAAGGCTTTTCCAAATACACCCACAATAACAAACTGATTGACTGCCCAAAAAAAAAGGGCTTTGATACCACTTGTTGGTAGGCAGGGGTGCAACCACACAATCACTATTGTTACAGGGTGACAGAATGGGAAAAATAGAATAGACAAAATAATATAAAGACGCACAGTGACAACACAAAAAAATATGACAGACATAAATTACAAATTTTTATATATTCCTTGTTTACTTCAAAATACACAAATTACAGAGAATGTGCTCTATTTTACATAATAAGATACAACATAAACTATTTGGACTACTGTGCAATACAAGTGGTGCTACACTCACACCTAAAACTGTAACTAGCTACAATCTTGTAGCTGCATCTGTCACTCTACTACGTCTAATAAACTTCCTGTGTACTGCTGCTGTCTCTTGAACATTCCCCTCTATTAAAACATTATTTTTCTGTTGTAGGTTCAACCAATCCCAAAAACTTGCTTCTACAAACTGATGATTACATTCCTTTGTTTTGTCTTTACTTGTTTTCATTTCATGAGAATGAGTGCTCAATTCAAATTTCAAATCCACCTACCTTAATTAATGCTAGTAGGCTGTAGGTCAAGTTGTGCAAGCTAAAAAATGAGCGCTTAGTATTTGAATTCAAAAAATACCGACCATATTAATTGCTGCAGGTTTACATTGGGGTCAACTTGAGAAACTTCAATTTGATGTGGGGTGCTGATTGGAGATTAATAAATATTCCAACACAAAGGTGGTTGGACAAATAGCTCCTTTGTTCACAGTTGGGAGAGTTGTAGGTTCTCAGGGGTGAGATTACAATGATCAGATCATTTCTCTCAAACAACAAGCGGTGGGAATGGAAAATCTTGAAATGGAAGCGGATTGCAATGCCAAAAACGAATACACATAAAGTTTTTTCCTTTGTTTACAATTCCAATATGGACTATAAATTCTAATTTCAAACGACATCGTAGGATCTTGTAAATGGCGGTTACACCATATAAGCGCTAGTAATGATAATATGTAACATACAACCCAATAATAATTTCATCTTCCAACTCAAACAATTTAATATTCCATATTTTTGAGTTGTAACGGTGCACAGTTCATCAAAAGTCAAAATAAATTCGATGGTTTAGAATGTACATGGACTCGGTGCTTCCATTGTAGGATGCCTCTTGGCATAATAAATATTTTCATTTGTGTTATCTACAAAAATATAATTGTTTAAGATCACTTTTTGTGGTCACAAATTTAACCCTTTCTCTTTTACAATTCAAAATTCAAAATTATTTTCCTACTAGGAACTAATTATACAAATATTTGATGCAATTTGATGATATTTACAAACCTCTTAGTGCTAGTATTTATATTGGGAGCATTCTATAAATTTAATATTATCTTTTGATATTTCACTATCAAATAAAAATTAAAGTAAAAATGCATATCAAATGTTTATTTACTATCTATAATTTATATTAAAAAAAAAAACTAGTTTTAATCATAATAAAGAATAGTTATGCACTTACAATTTACAAAAAATAATTAACATTATCATGATCAAGAATAATTATTGCATGCACAATTTTTTTCTAACTAGTATTCAAAGATATTCAATATTCTTAACAAATCTCTCCTCTAAATTGACATTTATTTTGCTATTTTTTTTAGGTCATGAAAAATCTTCAACACCCAATTCAAATAATTGATATTTCAAGTAGTAATTCAGAAGCAAGTGCTCCATTACCATCGGCTGGATTAAATGCATCTATAAATTGGAATGGTTAAATGAAATGAAAATTTAGAATTTTGCAAATGATCTTTCACTTAGTTGTAGCTAGATTGTTGAACAACTAAAAGAAACAATCTCATGTGCACACAATGTCCAAGAGTTTGAAGTGAAAGCAATAGAGGAAACTATAAATGAATTCTATGCAACATGCATGAAATTATCAAACTCTTGCACTTTCTTGAGGGAGGTGTATTGTAATGAATATTTTGGAGAAGGCAATGCTCCTCATATTCTTCGTGCATTTCAAAACCATATGAATCATATGCAATATGCTATTATTAGTGTTCCTTATGTAGTTTACCAACAAGTGAACTTATATTACCCCTTTTACATAAATAAAATGTTGAAATGTTTTTGTTCTTACGTTCATCAAAATTTTGCATTGTTTGCTCCTATGTTTGATCAAAATATGTTATAAGTTAATTTTGTATATTGCTCATATTTACTAATTGAACTTTATCAAACAAATATTGTATTCCTTCTTAATAGGAAGAATTAAGTTGTTTGTTTCAATCTTAATACATACTAAAAAGATATATGAAAGATCTCTATTCAACATTATCTTTTAGTAGCCTATGTGATATAGACTTTTTATTAGGCCTCTTACCTTCAATTGTCTTCTTCCTCTTCAAATGAATATCATGGTGCATTGAGATAGCGACTAAGTTCTTAATTGTAGTTTTTCTTAAATGAATCATCTTGTCCAAAAAAATATTAGAACATCTTGCTTGTTTTCCAATTTCAACAACTTGGCCTTGAGATTGTCTATTACAACAAATAGAACACCATTGGTCTTGGTTATATCCTACTCTTTCTTTGAGAATCTGATTTTAACATCAACCTAGAGTGAGCTGACAGTAATCTAACTATGTAGTTAATCATCCTTTCCTTTAGTCTTTTATTTTCCACTTTGAACAAGTTCAAAATAATGTACATAATATTATGAACCTTATACAATAGTAATAAAATTAGTATAAATATAATAAAAAATTATAAATAAAGTTTATAATAATAATAAACATTATATATAAAATTACTTAACATAACGTTATAATAGTCGCTGGGCTGGGTTGCAGGGACACCCCTGTTGTATAAAAAAAAAAACATTATAATAGAGTGTTCTAATAGTTTCCATGTAAATCCCCGCCCCGTAACCTAGAGGACAATGCAACACTACGGAAGAGCAACTAATTTTTTTCTTAAAAAGAGTAACAATAACAAGTATTCTACTCTAAACACATACATCCTCTAGGCTACGCAACGCGTCTACATGTGAAATTCCAAAACTTACAAAATTAATCTAACCATAGCATATGAAATTAATTCATGATAAACAACATACATCAAAGCATTAACCCATTGCATAATAAATTAAACATGGAAATGTAATGAACATATTTCCACAGATACAACCACTTAAAACGATATATACAATTTAATCCAACAATGAATAGATCATACATAATGTTACAATTACAACACAAGGTTTCTCCTCGATTACAAATACATAGTGTCCCATTGTTAGAATGAATATAAGAGAAGTACAAATCCATAGAACACACGAGCTCCTCAAACTAGAAGATCCTGCCATCATGAACAGGAAGAGAAAGCCCAACAGTGTAAGGTGCACGATCCACCTAGTCGTGTGGTACCCGTAGGACCAACCCCCATTCTAGGAGATAGTAAAAGGTCACCAAGAAAAACCTACTACCTCTAGACACATACAACACACAAAACAACACTGTACTAGTAAACACAAAACACAAGGTTACATTGCTTCCAGAATCATTGAATCAAGAACAACCACTGTTCAATACAAACTGACTGCTGTCATAGGAGAAGTGTCATCACAAAGGTTACATTGGTTATCCAAAGGAGATCTTCCTAGGTCTCAGTCCCCATCCTAGGTTATCTTGGTAAACTCTCACAAACTCCGACCCCACATGCACACAAGTACAAAATCGATTATCTTTCGAGAAGAGAAGATAACGATCTTTCCATTTCCAGCTTTCCTGACTCATCTCAAGTCTAACACAAGCCCTTGAGCCAATAAGTGAGGCTAAATTATCTAGTTAAATGTATTAAGCTACTCTATCCCTAATATAGGTTATTTAATTTCCACTGATTAAACTGACTTTCACACGAGTTGTCCTAGGACCACTTTGTGTCTCGACCCCCATTGAAAGCCACTCCCCTATCGACAACACAATAACATATTCCACAACCCAAGGGTAGACAGTGCGCTAAAACTGATAACAAATAACCACCACCTCTCAAGAGGTAACACATCCCTACGGATGTCAAATACTGAATCCCAAATACGTGCACTACCCAAGGAAATCTCAAAGGGTGAATAACAGACACAACAACCCTTTCACAATTTAATTCTCTAGAAGGCTTACATTTTCTCGACACAAATAACCCCCACAATTCACAATTATAGAGATGCATGAAATTAAAATCACCAACTCATGCAATTAAAAGCACTACCATTCAGATTTCCTAAATCCAATAGATCAATATCTCATAATTAAAATATATCATTCAAGCATAATTCCAATTAATAAATCAACAACCATATAAAACTAAATGGTTAACCTTCAGTTTCACAACTACTCATATCAATTAACTCAATTTCACAATTAAAATAATTAATCATTTCAATTTAACTACTCGTGCTTGCATGCACCTAAATAAACATTAAAATCCATCTAAATAAATATCCTTGTTAAATGAATATATATCTATATTATCCAATTATAAAATCAAATTATTCTATTCCAATATTCATTTTAAAATAATCTACTTGCCTTCTAAAAACATCTTTAATAATAACATCAATTTAAATAAATATATTTAAATATATATATATATATATATATATTGATGTATATATATATATATACATACAATTGTATATATATAATAAATATATTATTTAATATATAAAAATAAATTATATTTACAACCATACAATATATATATATATATATACAAATATATATTTATATATATATATATACATATATAATATATATAATATACATTATATATAAAATATATAACATATATTACACATATTATATATTAAAAAAACACAATAATAAACGAAATCGCAGGCCTGGCCTGCCAACACAGGCTTTAACCCTGTGTGTGGGGGTTGGGCTACTACATAACCTTCCCCATAGGGCCGCGACCTGTGAGCAGCGCTGGGGGCTGCCCACAGTCCGCGTCCCTCTGTGGGGTGGCTGTGGTAGCCCCAATCTCCACATTTTCTTTATAAGTTTTATTTTTATAAAAACTTTTCCTTATAGATTTTGCCATACGACGATTTTCAAAACAAAAATAATATTTAAAAAAAAAAAAATTTCTACATAAAACTTTTTAAAATGTAAAAGCATTTGTTAATACCAATATATATATATATATATATAGATCCAAACAAAACCAATTGCTCAGAGGGAAATTTTAAAACTAAATTTTCTACAGGAAAATAAGTAGACAAATTTACAGAGGTTTCCCTAAATCCTCAAATATTTTCCTTGAATTTTCTATTGTGTAAAAAATATAATTTCCTACAGAGATCTAAAACCTTCACAGTAATTTATCATTTTCTGCAGAGAAGATTAAATTCAATTTTCCAGAAAGAGGTTTTCTAAGTTTTGATTTAAATTCAACAGAGGTTCTAAAATTTATCTATAATTTTCTTTTGTATAAATCTATTTCAAATAATCAATTTACACAGAGGATCTAAATTGTTTTTCTACAGAGGCTATAACATTCACGACAATTTCTTAAAAAAAAAAAAGCTTCTAAAATAAAATGTTGTACCCAAAATAAATTTTTGGCATTTTGCTTAAATTGAGCTAAATCATGTAAAAATGCCGTCAAAAGTCTGTTTTAGGTCGATCCAAATATGAGGTTTTTGTGGGTTTATGTCAAGGAACATTTGTACAAAATTCTGAAAAATTAAAAATTAGGGTTTTACACCCCTATTTTCAGGGAAACCCCCGAAAATAGGACCTTCCCAGAAATGATTAAAAATGATTTGGATAGGGTTAATCGACTTCACGATCTCACTGATCAAGTCATAATCATCAAAAGCCATATTTTACTAGTGGGTCTATTTCTATTTTTCAAGAACAAAGTTAGGAGCTCCACAACCAGTAATGGCAGATTGGCCAGTACCAGGTGCTGAAAGCGAAGCTTCAAAAGCTTCAACGACGCAACCATAGCGAAAAATGTCTAAAATGATGCTGTTCGACGAAGGAGATTCTCATTTCCAGAAAAGGTCAAAATTTGACTAACTCTGGAAATGTTACGAAGGAGAGATCAGTTCACAATGCTGAAAAAGAGCCTTTTTCAGACAAGGGCACCCTTGATTCTTAAGGGTCAAATGCAGCCTGTTGAATCATCCAAGATAGTCATCCTCGGTGTTCACTTGTTGGCTCGACAACGAAACAAACAACAAGATCATTTGATGAGTTGATCACCGACAGTTATCCACAGATTGAAAAGAGGCAGTTGACGAAGATACCAAGAAATGGCTGTCAAAGTAAAGATCAAGGTGGAAAAAGCACCCTTTCCAAGGAAAGGAACCCTTCTTTTTGGAACTCCAAATGCTGTTAGATGTCTGAAGGTCTCCCAAGATAGTTTTCTCAGTCTAGGTCGATCTCGACAACGCAATTGCAAGCACAAGCATCTGACAAGGCAATCAACATATAATTGAAAACAAATTGGAGCATATTTCAAATGAAGATCACTGTGCAAAGGAGAAAAAGTGCCCTTTTCAATGAGGGGCACCCTTGAATAAAGGTGCCATTAACTGGTTTCTAAGTTTTCCAACTCCAGTCATCTTCGGAGAAACAGAGCTGGCTACCTGATAAGATATATAACAAGATCATCTGATTCTCCAATCAATGGGGATTTTGAATCAAAGCACGAGAGGTTAGATTAAAAAGTTGAAGAAAAAACACTGAAAATTCACCAAGGAAAAGGAAAAAGCACCCTTTCTTGAGAAAGGAACCCTTCCTTTTGAGGCCACAAACTCAACTTTTTAGCTTAGTACCTCCCAAGCACTTCTCTTCAGTTCAAATCCAGCTTGACAATGAATGTACTAGCAACAACTCAGGATCAACAGATCAATCTAGATTCAGGGTCAAATTGGGGTCATTCAACAGAGAAAATAATGTTGAAAAATCTTGCAAAAATCAAAAGGGACACCTAAAAGGGTCAAAGGTGAGTTTGTTGACTAAAAGTTAAGATATTTTGAGACAAACTTGGCCAACTCACTCCACGATCAATGGAAATCACCTTTTTGAACTTCAGATCAAGCCAAATCAACTTTTGATCATGAGTTAAGTTCCCAAACTTATGGATTTGAGGCTTGAGTCTATACTAAGAAGATCTAGGCGTCCCTCCTCATTATTTCATTGCAGGTTGATGATCAAGAACAACAATAAGCTCTCAAGGACGCCGTTTTCAGATCTGGCCAAGGTTTTTGACCGTTCTTCGATATTTCTTGAAGATTGGAAGCAAAAGAAGATTTCTAATCAGAGGTTGGATTCAAAGACAGATTTTCTCAGGGAGTCTAATTAAAAACTTCCAATCCATCTTCTGTCTACTTCCTCTCTTCTTGTCTTAGGTTTTCTTGCAAGTCACACAAAGCAACAGGCTACCATAGATCTGATCAGCTAGCAAGATTCAGAATAATTTTCCAGTGAAATCCATCTCGTCAGATTTTCTAGAATCACCAAACTTGCTGCCCCTATTTTTGGGGGTTTTTTTGAAAAAGTTTTAGAATCAAAATTCTGAGGAACTGGGTTTGTTCAACATTGAAGCACGAACAAAACCCATGTACCAGAATTTTTCTGAAAAAAATACTTCTCGGTGGTTGGCTATTTTTATGGGTTTTTCAAAAGTTGTCTGAACACATCCGTGTTTACAGTCAAAAGGCGAGTTCTTCTTCACAAAATGACAATTTGGCATCCTTTGGCTCCAATTGAATAGCCAAACCTTGCACCAACAACTCTCCAACCAGATCTTACACACATTATTGGAGAGAAAATAGACATCATCAATAGTCTGCGGATCTTTATCTTTGAAAAGAATACATCTCCCACTCAGTGGAGAGCTGCAACAATTACTCTGGACAAAGAAGAAAGAAAAGGTGATCTTGCAGCAGAAAGACCAGTATTACCACCTCCCGCATGGCAACAAGCACCTTGGCTTACCGGCTGCGAAGAGGTCATTCCAAACATGGAGCCGCCAAAGTTACCAAGAGCAAAAACTTGCACAAGAAGAGGAGATGTCGTGTCATTAGAAGCATTGACTATCTGGAAATGGAAGAAGTCAACACATGGATCAAGGAGCTATTGACCAGAAGTAGTGAAGTGTGAAAAGACACCTAGGAAGGACACCTTACCTTCCAATTGGCATTTATGATACTTGAAGTTGACTTGATGCCTCATTCGAAGTCAACTCAAGAGGACATTTAATGTAATTGGAGTTAACTTGATGCCCCTTTCCAAGTTAACTCCATATCCTACAAATCATGCATTGTCAGATCCCACTGATTAAGGATGTCTAACCAGCTTCCATAATTTTTGGATCTTAGATCTCCACTAAATTTGGATGTCTATTTTGGAGGAATACTTTACATTAAAGTTCACCTTTAGTTTACTTTCAGTCAACTGAAGTAGTTTCCAATTGACTCTTTGTTTAGTGTCAGTTAATTGAAGTAGTTTTCCAGTTAACTGTTTGCTCCCCCTTTTTAGGTATAAATCTTGCTAATTGATTGGCAAGAACTCATTGTTAACTCAAGGAGATTTTGGGGTTGCCCACTCCTTTGAGTTCTATAAATAAGAGCCTTGGGCTCATTGTTTGTTTAACCTTTACTTGCTATGCAAAATTGTTGCGCCATTGTTGCCAACAACTTTGAACGCGAATATTTGTTCACTCTTGGATGAGAGTTCATTGGTTGATCATAATTGTGCATGATTTCGTGCCTTTGTTGTCCCAATCTTTGTAATTCGTTGATGAAGCTTGAAGAAGAAAATCAAAAGACGCTTGCATTTTGATCTACATATTTGTGTTCTTTCTATGTTTTGTATCTAATAGCTTGTTGTTTCATTTCCCTCCTCAGATAGGGGTTCCTCCTCCTTGGATATTTGTCATTTAGGAAAGATGGTGATCAAAAATAGCTCTAAAGATTTTGCTGAGGACCTGATGAAGGTGTGGAGCCTCATCGAGGGTGCTTAATCCTTAGATCTTGTTTCCCTTGCTTTTTGTTTGCTGTCATGAAGTTTTTTTGTTTGTCTCTGTGGCCTATGAGTCGTAAAGGCTATAGATGCCCTGACTGCTTTAATTCTAGCTTTATCTCTGTTATGAACTTTGGTAATATGTTGGGTACTCTCTATAGGTGATGCTTATATAACCTTTTTTTGTTGATGGATGTTAAAATGGACTGGTTATATCTTTATGGGATGCTTGATAGGTTTATATTTTTTGATGCGATTGGTATAAGTTAATGTTTTTGGTTGGTAGGGTTTGGAGAAGTGGTTCTCCTTTTGTTATGATTCCTCTGATTTGTTATTTTTTCTGGATGTTGTTCTCTGGATTGTTGTGCTGCTAATGTAAGGGATCAGGGCCCTTTCCCTACTTAATCAATCAAAAACTATATACTTTTTTATTCTACTATTACTAATCACATTGACACACCATTTCTTGAGTATATCCCACTAGATATGACATGTGTTGAGCCAAATAAATTTTATGTTTCTAATAGGTTGAAACTAAGATAGATAATAAAATAGATTTGATGTTTAAGGTTTTTTTTTTTAGTTTGATCCTTCTATCAATCCAAGGGACTTGTGAAAGGCATTGTGGCTATATGTGAGAGGACTACAAGTAGTGAGGTGAGTATAATGAAATGCATTATTCTAAATTGAAAAAAATCATTATTTTAAAAATGTTGTAGGGAGTTGTAAACACTAACTACAAGTTTCCACAAAAAACTATAGTTTTAACAAACTACAAACGAGAATGTTTAAAGAGAAAACTACAATATTATCAATAATATTCAATTTAAGAATCACAATCTACATAAAATAAAACTAGAAAAAATATCCAAAAATAAAGAACATAATATTAATGTCACTATTGTTTTGTGAGAGTGGGCCCTCTTCTCAATCCATAGGGTAGTTGAAAAACATTGATACAAACTTCTCAAACATGAACTATTATATATACTATGGTGTACTTAAAAAAATTACCATCTCCTCAATTCCTATTACATTATTACATTCCTATGCACCATTAAGTTTCCTTTATTTTCTACACTATTCTCTACCTTCTTCATTGACGTCTCCACTTATTTCGCTATATATAAGAAAGAAGGCATGCAATAAATTTAAAAGGTGTGACAAGTTTTCATGGCTCACAACCTAAACAAATCAACTTAAACTAGATTTTTTTTTACCATGAACATAGGTAGTTTTTGGGCTATGAAACTCTTCATCAAAACATATAACCAAAGTATTATTGGGCACAAAAGAATAATGTAGAGTGTTTTTTTGGCTTGTGGCCATTCTAAATCATAAAAGTGCAAAACTAAGACTATTAGCTATGACAAAAGGAATTTTATTTAACAGAGTATAACTTGAGAAACTTAATTAGCATCCACGATTAGATTGGTTGATAGTGCGTTCATGGACTATCTCCACCTTATTCAATGTACTATTAGATGTATTTTATTTAGGCTAAAATGATAATATTGATTAGTAAAATACAATATAATAATTAATTTTCATATTTTACCTCAAAACTAAATTAAACCACTTACTTTTAGTTAATCATATGCAATGGAAATGTTTTAAAAATTAAGATATAATATGGAAAAGAATCACAAATGGGGTCATTAAGCTATAGAAAAATGGGACAGATATGAACCTCATCAGTGCCTCTAATTGAAATTGTGAGAATAATAAATTATAAGGGTAAAGCTTTGGCTTTGATTTGTGACACCCTTGTAGGTCAATATGATAACAACAAAAATCACATTGAAGGACAAAGCATGGAAGCACAAATGACTAAGTAAACAAAAAAATATATAATGTGGAAACACCTAAGGTATATCTAAGAACTACAATGAAGAAGTTTCCAACTCGAGTGGACCCTTTTTATGTCACATTATCCATAAATAATACTCTTAATATAAATTGCATGATAGATTCTATAGAATCTACGAATGTTATGCATCTACAAGTTATGAATCAATTAGGTCTACATGTCACCAAGTGCTTTGCTACGGATTTCAAGGACATCCTTGTGATAGAAGTCATGAAAGATGTAAACTTTAGCTTGGAAACATTATTAGAGAAGGAATACGCCATGAACATTATTGTGGTTGACATTTTCCCACAATATGAAATGTTATTATCTGGAAGGCCGTTTGCTACAATTGGGGGAAACATCCAAATGGATTATTCCTATGCTATATTCATATCAATAGAATACACGGTAGACTAGACGCAGAGAAGAGAGCTCAGGGAATGATTGAGGATCCTGATGATATAGAACAAAGGGGTGTGTTACATTGATACAAAATTTGACAACTTCAACATTGAAATCAATAATGCAAAAGATAGAATGATTGTCAACATGGCCTAGAGGACTAGGAGATATTGTGAAATGATGCGTGGACTACAAATTTTGATGAGGATTGTTTTGAATAATGTGTGTGAGTTGGGGTTGTACTCATTTATCATAAAAGTGAGTCCTTCAAATATTCTTTCAAATTAGGGCTTGAGTGCACAAATAATTTAGTAGAGTATGAGGCTTTGTTGTTAGGTGTAAATCTTGCCTTGGAACATAATCTTAAAAAAATGTGTTGGGAGATCATGTATTGGTTATCTCCTAGATTAGAGGGAAGTATGCTTTTAAAAATAAAAGATAGAAACAATAATGTTGCTCCAGACAACATTGAACTATTTGATGCCTTCTACAAAGAATTGGTGGATAAATAAAATAATGTAAAGGTTGATTTTGCGAGGCAAACCTCTATAATACATTTATTACAGACTGTTTTGAGTTTGATTATTGACTATGTCAGATGATACCATTTAGGACATGATATTTTAGACATTTGAGTTCATATGATGATTTGATTTGGATTGTGTTACATGCTTATTTAGCTAACTATGATGATTGACCTAAGTTTATGCTAGTTACTGAGGTTGCTTAATTTTGAATTTTGAAACTTAACAATGAATGAATGAAATATGTGGTGTGAATGAACCATGTTACAATTTGATGAATTTGAAAATTAAGGTAAAAGGAATTGGATATGATACGTGATTAATGATTTTTCCAATTGTGAATATAAGATCTCTATGTTATGTGAATTATGAAACTTATGTATATGAAATTGTGCTTTAATTGTTTTGATTATTATATATATATAATTCATTTGGATGGATTAACGTGTGCATCAAGTGTGTAGGTACACCTTCCATGGCCAATGGAATTGGAGGCAACTTTTGGGAACCTTGAGTAAATTAACTAGTGAAACCGAACTATAATCCATTTGGAGGGGCTATAGTTCTATTATGTAATGTATTTTATTCGTGATGTTAATTGTGGATGTTTGTAAATTGATTTTATTGCCATGTCAGTCCATCTAGGTGGTGAGTTGTCCACCCAAGTGAAAAACTCGGATTTGACCTTTATGGCACCTTTTGGGGGTTGAAAAGTTATGTTTTTAAAATGTTTTTATGGGTTTAAGGTCCTTAAGTCAAGTACCTATGGGTTAGGTACATTTTTAGCTCAAAATTTTGGGTCAATCCCAATATTGGGCACTCTTTTTGAGGCTTTAAAGAGCTTTGACGAAAATAAGATTTTGGGAAGTGAGATGGGGACTAGTCTCTTTCTATTCCCACTTTTCCAAGTTGCCTTGGAAGTCTCCCAAGTTCTCACACATGCATGAGCACACATGGGTGAGTGTTCTTGGGAGAGTGAATGGAGGATTGAAAAGTGTCACTTCTCCATTCAAAGTAATTCAAACTTGAATTCCTATAAGACAAACTAAAAGCTATGGTTTTGGGGGTTCTTTTTGCATTCTTTGTTTTTTTGAGTTGAAAAAATTTCTTGGGTGTTCTTGGATTTGGGCTTGAGAGATTGGAGAGCAAGCTTGGATGAGGAGTTGTTCTCACCCTTATCACATCCTTCATAAGCTTTGGTTGAGGTAGGATCACCACACTTTTTTGCTTCTTATGTTTCAACTTGCAAGTTGTGTATGAAATAGTGTGTTTGTAATTCTTTCCCTTAAACTTTTATTTTGTGTTTTGTTTGTTGGGAAAAAGGGTTGTAATGGGATAGGATCACCCAAATTTGGGTAGAGCATCCCAAGTTGCGGATGGTTGGAGTAGGAACCACCATGGGAACATGTTATTCCTCTTTAAAAAGGAGAGGTTAAAAAGAGGGGTATGAGTACCCATATGTGTTGTGAAATGTCAAGGATAGTTTGGGTGGATAAGGAAATGTGAAGGAAGGGTTGTTTATAAAGGGTTGAAACTTTGTGATGGTTATTCATGGTATTATTGATTGGTTCCCCAAAATGGAGTGCCTAGTCCACCCTATATTCCCCATTTTGGGTTCATGATGAATCCTATGTTATGTCAAAATCCCCTTGGGTAGGTGTGAAAATTTATTGTGTGGAAAATGTGTGTTTGAATGTTGTTTGGACTTGGATTTGTATGTACATAGTTCTCATGTTGCCTCCTAGCTCAGGGGTGATTGGTTTTTCAATCAAAGGTTGGGAGGTGAGCTCCCCATTGACCACTAGAGAAATTTTGTCTTTTGTAGGTTAAAAAAAAATGCATGCAAGTTGCAGGTTTTGGAAGAAGCTCATAGTGTTGGGAGGTGGCTATGTCCTTGGAGGATAATATTATTGTTGATATGTCAAAAGAAACCCACCCTTTTGGGTTGAATGATTTAACCTTGAAAGGCTATTGTAAAAAGTTTGTGTACACCATCTTAACAGGGTATTAGGTGTGATACATTTTTAAAGAAAAAGAAAAGAAAAGGGGAACTCATGTAAACCTTGTATGTTGAAGTTTCTCTGCTTAGATATGCTGTAAATAAATATTTTTCATCTTGGAATAGATAATGTCTGTAAAGAAAGGAATTGTGTATTCATCTTATTCTGGAAGAAAAAAAAAGTTGTATTGTTCATTTGTGAAGCTTCATACATATATCTACTATTTTCAGAATTAAAATAACATAGAAGAGCTTCATATGTATATCTACTGTTTTTAAAAATAAAATAACAAAGAAAAGCTTCATACATATATCTACTATTTTTAGAATTAAAATAACATAGAAAAGATTCATATGTATATTTATTGATTTCGGAAATAATACAACAAAGAAAGGTTTATTGCAGATTGAACATTCTTTTCCTTGACCTTTGAATATATATTATTCTGTAGTCCATAATATATATATATATATGCTTTCAAAAAAATAATGTGATAAAAAGTAATGTGCCGATTTGAAAGACCGTGTTTTGTTTGATTTCTTTCTAGTTTTATGTTTTTTACAAGAGATAAAAATTGATCAAAGGTAGACATCATACACAAATTTTAATAAATGTATGGTTTCATTTATACTCATTTGTGCAGTATTGAGCATGAATATAACTGCTTTAGAGTTATGTTTATAAATGCTTTGCTTTTGTATATAGCCTTGTAAGAAAATAGATCATATGCTAGAGTCTTCCTTAAAGATGAAATAAATTACACTGATAGAACAAGGAGATGAACTCTTAGGAATATTGGTTATATGTAGCTATTCTTGTGTTCATTAGAAAACTCTCTTATTTCTGCACTTTACCTCGCAACAAAATGAGTAGGTAGTTTGTTGAACTCCATTCTCCTCTAAACTAACCTACATGTTTCTCGTTGTATCATCAGGAAAATAAAATAAGTGAAGGTAGAGTAAATTTTAAGGAGTGGAACAATATGAAATAGGATAAAAAATTTATCTAGTGGATAGTAGGAAATCACCATGTTGTGGTAGCCCAATAAACAAACCATAGAGGGTCACTGATACTCGTAAAATTTCACCATATCGAAAGCATTTCACTTAATATTGTGTTGCACGGTAACAAGCCAACTATAAGCTAGTCGACAACCTATTTTATATGATCTTGATTTCCCTATATGATAGAGTTATCTGAGTCTGATAGATAATCCATAGCCTACGTAGAGCTAAGCACAACAGAGTGGACTACCTTCGTCTGCAAAGAAGAGAAAGATTGTTAAAGGCTGCCCCAACATGGAATACTTAGGGTTGTATGTTTCTGTGCTTACATTCTTCCTTTATTTTTATTTTTGTTTCTTCCCTTACGTCCCTTAGGTCGAAATCTATAATGGTGGAGTCTACCTATACAAGCCTTTTGTTATAAGCTTGGAAGACCTCTGAGCGTCCTTATATCCCAAAGGGTAGAGACATAGATATCTAGATAGTGGATCCGCTTCATTTTTCAACATTGCAGAGTGTGGTCAAGTCGTCCAATGCAATAAAATATCAGAAAAAATGAGCATTCATTAGCTAATCATGGGTGTGGATGTGGAATACAATGCACCAAACATGCTTTAAAAATAAATCCTTTATTAGATAGAAAATGCGCAATCTTTGAATCTAGGGCTAGTAGGGTTTGCATCGAGTGGCTGTGAGCCAATAAACAGTCCCCAAATGTAGATAGCTACTTCTTGGTTAAAGAGGCTTTACTAGAAAGGTCTACACATCCCCTGGGATTACTCAATCCAAGCTACAAAAGGGCCTGCAATTTCATTCTTAAGCTCTCAAGTAGGTGAGTTAGTCAGGCCTTGGAATTATTTCTTCCTAGATGTCCCTCAAGTTTTTTCAAATGGCACAAAGGAGAAGTTGGTGTTTGTGAATTCAAAGCAATATAAAGGGATTTTAAGGTGTAGGCAAAACAAAAATTTGAAACTGTCATAGAAGAAAAAACTCATTATGATTTTACCAAAAGGTAGAAACAATGCAAATGCCACTATTAACGTGCCCCATTTAATAGATAACCAAACAACACAAGGGGAAGTTAAAGGTAAAAAGAAAGAGATTTTGTCATCTCAAGAGGCTCCGAGGCCAATCCAAAGAAAAACAGGAAGTTTTATAGTAGGCAAAGAGGATGGGGAAAAAAGGCTCCAAGACAATTTGGACTCTTATAGTCCCACAACCACTCCTCTACTGTGGTCATCAAAGCTCTATGTGAATGAGCTCATGAACATGAAAAATAGGATTGAATTATTAGAAATGAAAGGGTAGTGTGAAGATTCCAGGCTAAAAGAAATACTAGAAGCTAATTGGAACCATGCAAGGGAAAAAAAAGTTTCTCAAAGAGCAAGTAATAAGCTTGCAAAGTAGGATGGAAAGAGGTCAAGAAGACCTGGTCGCTTTAAAGAAAGGTTTAGAACAAGCAAAAAAAACAAGAGAAAAGAACTCAGAGGCAACGTTAGTAAATGACACAACTCAATTAGAAGTGATCCAATCAGGAATTTCAAACATGGTAACAAGAAAAAGCAAGCTAAGAGATCAAATAGAAGAGGCCAAATCTTGGGCACAAGTCATAAATGGATCATCAACCACATAAAATGAAATCATTGAGAAACATAGAAAGAGGTAATTAAGAGAAGAAAAAGACAAGCAAGACAAAGCTAGAAACACCACCATCAAAGGTCTAAAGGACTTATGGGAAAATGAGAGTTATGATATCTTAGCAAGGGACTTTCTCAAGGACCAACTTAAATGGGTAGACAATATTCAATAGGTAAACAAGATTGGAAAGAAAATAGAGGCAGTGAGGGATAGGCATGTAAGGGTTGTCTTAAGTAGCATGGAAGACAAGAATGCAATCTTAAAGAATATGGGGTTGCTTAGAGGTACTCAAATATACTTAGATGAAAATTTAACATTTGATCAACAAGAAGAGTGAAGGAAGGAGTGGGTGAAAGTGAAATTAGTAAGGGATGTTGGAAAATAGGCATGGTTGAAAAATGGGAAAGCTCAAATCATCGAAGTGATTACCACACCATAAATATGGATTTGGGGCCCCATGAGAGTATTTACACATAGTAAGTTGGAATTGTAGGGGTTACCCGTGGAGAAGAGGATCGGGGTTGGGGCCCATAGTAGAAGGGAAAGACATTATCATTCTTACAAAAACACATGATCATGATGGTTGCAAAGTTCCAGATTTTGAAGGGTATGTTAAAATCTCAGTGTGGAATAAAGGGATTGAAATTGGTAAGGGGCATAAGGGGGGATTGCAATCCTAATAAAAGAAACTTGGGGAGAGATAATAAGAGTTGAAAAAGTGGACCCAAACAAGCAATTTATATGGCTAAAAATAACAAAAAATGGGGCAATAACTTGGTTGGTTGCATGTTATTTTGCCCCTAAAAACTCAAAGGTATACAAGAAGAGAAAGATGGGTAATGAAGATCCGTTTATGGCTTCAAAAAAGGACATTTTTGTTTTCAACACTTCGGGGGAAATGGTGCTAATGGAGGACTTTAATGCAAGGACGACCAACAATAAATCCATTCAGCTAGGCATTAGTGGGGGGAGGACAACAACCCTCTTTGGCTAGAGGAAGTGGAGGTTCAACCTTGGGAAAGGACCTCGCAAGATGGTAGCAGGGGTGTGTTGCACTTTGGAGTGTAGCTACTTGGTTTATGTAGCTTGCATGGCATGGTAATTTGTAATGGTATGAAAATGTGGCTAGGTTCAGGCGGTATCACTTGCAAAACCTACAATGAGCAAAGTGTGGTTGACTGTGTTATGTTCTCAAAATTCTATTTCTAGGATGCTAGGGTTCAATATTGGGTGTTGCCCTATTAGTTTAAACTTTGATCATATGCCTCTTCTCGTTAAGTTTGGCATTCATGATGACAACCAACAAGAAGGGAAAACTCATCACTCTCTTACGAAGGTATATCCACAAGGTAAAATCCTTGTGAATCATGAAAATCAAGAAATCTTTGTTGCTATGTTGGATCATCACCTTCAAGAAAGAAAAAATATGTCATGCAATGAAAGCAATGAAAAAAATGACTACATTAGCAACAATATGTTGGTCCCTCTAATTCACAAAGCTCTTGAAGGTTGTAAGAGATCTCGAACGGGGATTTCAAATACTTTTTTGACTAACCCATGGTATGATGAGGATTGCAAAGCAGCAAAAAGACTAGCCAAAAAGAATATGCCAAACAAAGAAAGCAAACTACGAGAAGTTGGTAAAATCTAAAAAAGAAAACTATGTGAATTTAAGAAGGAAGGAGTTAATTTCTTTGAGTAAACACTATAGACACATAAAAATGACCTAGGTCTCTGAACTACATTTTTCTATGTCAAACCACACTTCTATTATGTCCTAATGTCATACTTCACACTATTTAATTAATTCATATACTATATTCCTCTATGATTATGTAAATAAATAAATTATATTGGTTTATTTAAATACGTCACTAATTAATCCCTACTCTTTCTATAATTAAATAAATTTCTAATTTATTTAATTACTCATTTCCGGCTACAAATTAAATAATACCATTAATTATTTAATTTTTTCATTATCCTTTTCTCCTTCAATTAAATAAAATTATTTATTTAATCCACTTTTCATCCCACAAGTAAATAATTAAAATAATTATTTACTGCCTTTTGTCTTATTCCCAAATTTGAATTAAACCATTATTTAATTCCAAAAGTCAACTTTCCTCCATAAATCAAATAGTTTCTATTATTATTTGATTTTCTAGCTACCTCTTTTTCTATACCAATATTTTCCTTATCTCATTTATTATCCACCATTGATTTAATTGTCTCCAATTAAATCTCAGCCCTTCATTTCAAACCTTGCCCTAATTTTGACCTAATGTTGCCCTAACCCAAATGCTACTCATCACATTAAATTCTAGCCTTTGATCCTAGGGTTTTGTCAACTTCAAATCATGACCATCCATTTTCAATTTGACATTCTTTAAAAGGTCTTTCTCAAGTCATTTTCATTCATTTAGACACTTAGTCACTCAGTCATCTTTGCACACTTAGACATTCTACATGCTTGAGAATTTCTGAGTACTTTAGGGAAATACTTCAATATTTTGCTTGTCTTTGGCATAGGCAATAGTTGCACTTCAGATCTGAGGGCAATTATACTATTTACAGCAAGATGGAGAAGAGCAATAGAGGTCAATCAATGGAGGCTTGAAGACAAGGTGACATTGTTTCATGTTTTTATGCTTCTTGTTTCCCTTGTTCTCTATTGTTGATTAGGGTTTAGTTTGTTATGCTATTTGTAGCTAACCTGAAATTTTACCCTAGTTACATATGGTGAACCTAACGTGAAAGAATATTTTAATGGTTTCATAGATTTATTAGTTTTTCATTTGCAAAACTAAAGTAATAATGTCTTATCTTCGAGGCCATATGTCAATTAGTTTCGTGTATTCTTCTTCATTTAGCATAAATATTTTTCCAATAAATCCATTTTATCCTGGCAACATTTATTCTGGTTGATCTTTTGCAGGTCCTGGCAACATTTAATCTAGTGGATCTTGCAGGTTTTGGTGTAGAAAGGGAATTTGAGCCATTAACAACTGCATTTGATAATATGCTAAGTTTTGGAAGGCTAACCAAATTGTAGGCTAGCCAATTGTGCCACCACCCTTCCTTGGAGTCATTTATGCTCAAATACGAGTCGTCGAGGTATTGTGAGAAAGACGATCAAATCTTTTGTGGTGGTATTTTGTATATCCATAGGTAGTTTTAGGTCCCCTCCATTCAACGTTTTCACGGGTCTACATTTAGCTGAATTTGCACAACTACTTATTTGAGCTCCAACCTTTTAGATTAGACTATTAAAAACAAACTTGTTTAGCAGATCTTTTTTTTTAAAAAAAAAAAAAAGTTAAAGGAAAAGATTTTTGAATTTGGCAAGAGTTACAAATCGTGAGGGAGAATTTTTTTTTTGTCTATGTTGCTTAGAACGCCTCCTTCGATGTTTTCTTAGAGCGCCTCCTTCACTATTTTGCTGCTTTCCCCAACACTATTGGTTTCTGCCCCTCCAAACTCCTCTTCATTGGTATTGACCTTTGTTGCTCTCCCCAATGCTATTGGTTTTCGCTCCTCCAAAATCTTCTTCGCTGGTATTGACATTCCACTTCTCCAAGTTGGCATGCTATAGCCTGAAAATTGACATGCCACAACCTCCCGAACTCTTCTTCGCTGGTATTGACCGTTCACTTCTCCAATTGCAGTCCCAACGTGGTCGACTATTGAAGAAAAGCTTTCAGAAAAAATTAATTTGGTTTATGTTCTTATTTAGATTTTAATTAGGTTTTTTTTAGAATTTAAATGTTAATTTAGTTTAAATGTTTTGTTTGACTAATTTAGTTTTAATCTTCATATTAGATTTAAATTAGATTTAGTTTGGTAATTTTTGTTTTAGTATTTAGGTTAATTTGGTTAATTTTAATTTTGTTAATTTAGATTAAATTTTAGTTTTTATTAATTTAGATTAAATTTTATTTTTTTGTCAACTTAGATTAATTAGATTTTTAGAGTAGATTAATTTTAGATTTTTTTTATAGATTTTTAGATTAGATTAATTTTTCTTAGTTTTAGTTTTGATTCTTATTAGATTAATTTAGATTAAGATTAAATTTAGTTTAAATTTAGATTTTTCTAAGTTAGTTTAGATTTAAGTTTTCTTTAATTTAGTTAGATTTAATTTTAGATTTAGACTTTCTAACTTAGCTTAGATTTAGGTTTTTTTTCCTTCAATTTTTTTTTTTTTATATTAGATTAATTTTGTTTGTTTTCATTAGCTAGATTAATGTTATTTTTCTTTCTAGTTTAATTTTGATTTTTGTGACTAATCTTTAACCTTTTTTTTGTAGTTTTGAATGTCCAAGACTTGAAAATTAAAACCTAAGTTTTCGTTTGTCAAAGATTGGAGGTTAAAACTACTAATAGTGTTTTGTAGGGCTCTTCCTTTAGATTTCTTTATGTTAAGTGTCTTTTTCACATAGAATGATTAGTGGGTCTAAAAATAACTTGAGTGTTTGATTTGACATCATAAGCAGGGTTAAAATTAACTAGTGCTTGCATTTTCTTGTGGTTTACATCTTGTCTTTGGATGCGTATGCTCTTCTCTTGTGCCACTTGACGATCTTGAAAATCAAAAGCATTCATTTGGCATTTTGTATAAGTACCCACACATTTAGATATTGGAATTAAAATGAACCTGGTGTAGGAGCACCTAGATCTTGTAATGCCTTCAAAAGGCTAGGTTGTCAAAATTGTAATGTTCAAGTCAAAGTAGTGTGTCAAGGCCATGAAAAGGCTTATTTGAATGTATTTAATGTCATGTTAGGTCATGGGGTGGTCACATAGTTGGATTTTCAAAATATTGCCTAAAAGGTGGGAAAGTTGTCATAATGTAATTATGTAAACAAAATGCACAAAGGCATAAAACAAGAAAAATTAAGAGTCATGTGGTAGTTTCAACTGGATGGGAAGTTGGAGAGATAGTTGTTTAGTTGGAAAAAGCTATAAAATCCTTGTAAGGCGTGCAAAAGGAGGACTTGGTATTCTTGTAATTAGATTTGAATAAGAAACCCTTGATTTTTCTGTGTTAACAACAATCTTTCTCTATTTTTATCTTTATATTAATTGTTAGAAGTTTCAGAAGACAAAATCTTGGGTGATTTCATTTTAGAAGGAGTTAGTCTTCGTTCCAAGTAGTTAGAGGGTTAAGTTTTAAGAAACAAATGTGTTAAAAGTAACTTCCCTGTACTCAGGTAGAGTTTTTTTCACTGTGATTTTGAGAGTCGCTAAAGAAGTTGAAGGCCCATCCCACCGCTGTAAGCCTAGTAGAATGGTGGGATGGGATAAGTAGGGTGTTTTATGTGGTTTTGTTGTGAGTGAGTGCAGGGGTCACAAGAAAATGATGCTAAGTTGTTGTTTCAAGACAAAAATATGAGTTTTCCCTCTTGACAATGAAGGTTCCACACATGGTTTTGAAGGAATCACACATGCAAGGGCTTGAAGATGGTTCCTAAAGTTTTAGTAGGAATATCATAACATGTTCCAACTATGGGCTAGAGTGCATGTGGTTTGTAAGGGAGATATTTATAAAACCCTCCTTATTTTTGATGTTTTCACCTTAGAATCAAGGGTTTAAATGAACAGTCTAATTCTAAGTGTTTCAATCCTAGAAAATGTTAAAATCCTGAGTTTTTCAACATGAGAAATGAATTTTTGAACTTGGTTAGTGTTTTGGAGTAGCCTAAAGGGGGTCTTCTTTGTAAGAAAGGCCTATTCTAGTAGCCCTTTGACAGCGTACAATCTGAGATCTGTTAGGTTCTTCAAAGAAAATCATTGGAAGTTCTTGTTATGTTGTTGTGGACATTAAAAAGTCTCTAAACATGTATTTTGTTCTTGGTATTTGAATTTGGGTGTGAGTTCTACCCGCTTTAGGGTTTGGAGTTCTAGTTGACATGAAATGCTTTGATCTCATAAAAAGAAGAAATTTGATAAACTAGTGTAAAGTATGGTTGTATATTGTCTTTTGGATGTTACAATTGTTCCCATGCTTGGATGATGGTGTAGAAGGAAAAGTTTGATATTATGGTGATTTTGGACTTGTGAATTCAATGTGTTTGGTGGTGTTTATATGCAAAACTTGATAATCTAACAGAGCCGTGATATAAGAGTCTGTTCTTGGCTTGTTGATGGATTTTTTAGTGGTCATGAAGTCTGAGAAACAAAGGTATGGTTGCTTTCACAATAATGGCAATAGAGATACATGGAGGTTTGGTAAGAATAATGTGTTGCCTTGGTGAATGTGTTTATTGGTGGTTGATCGATGTGCTAGGATGTGGTTTGTTGAATTGAAAACTTGATAAGTTATGTAGAAATGCTAATGAGCATGATGAATGAAGGGACTATCTTCATAGGTCCTGATTTGAGTTTTCTTTTCTTTTGATCAACTTGATGGTGTAGAATATGGTTTTGTTGAGGTGGAACACTGACTTGATGCCTTGAAGTTGTGTAGATTGGAAGACTAAAGAGTGATTTTTGATGAAAGTTAAGTGAAATGTTAAAGTTTATATATTTGATCTTCTCCTGATTTTGTTTAGGATTGAAATCCCCTGAAGAATGAGTGTTTGGTTATGATGCTCTGCATCAGAACCTCATGCGAGTGTGAGGAAAAGGCATTGTGTATGCTCTCTCCTTGCACTTCTTGCGATTTGGGAGATAAAAAAATAATGTACTTCCTCACTTTTATATACCTTTTTAGAGGGCCTGCCACCCTGCTTCAAAAGGTGGGAATGGTCCAAGTGGTAACAAGCTAAAGCCAAGCTCTTTTGAACTATTATATAAAAATGTGTTTGTGACGAAAGTCATAAGAAACAAGTGTGGATGTGTCATACCGACAAGTGCCACTCTCAGTAGCCCTGTGAGCTACACCAAAATCCTTTCTTAGGAAGGGACTAGGAGGCCTCTTGATTGACCATAATCTTGAGGTAATCTTGCCGCATGTATGGCCACCTTGAATGAATGCCCTTACTAAGAACCAATTTTTTTAGTGGCCAAAAACCTTTTATACACTCATTGATCGCAGGAGGTTGGACCTCTGAAGCCACCCCACATTTTTACTATTCATGTGTAGAGATAGAAATTCCTCTTTGGGGAATGAGACTTGGTGTGCCAAAGAAGTGAGTGCCATGTAAGGGGGAGCCAATGCCACCAAGTTTCTAGTTGTACACCTTGTTCAAGTGGTTGGAGCAATCCAAGTGGGGATATCAACTAGTGGTTTCCTTTCCAACCCTAGGATTGTGCATGTTGTCTATGGGTGTTTTCACCTTGAAATTAAACTTTTTCACACCAAGATCAATCTCAAAAAAATGTGTTTTATGTGTGTTTCTTTCAAACAAGAAAGCAAACAAAACTTACACCTGAAAAATTACAACACTTCATAGCTTCAGACCAAGCAACATTTTCAAACGAAACAATAAAAATCAAGTCAAAATCTTGCCAAAATCAGATTCAAACCTTTGAGATCCATTTTCAAATCAACTTCTTGTTGTGATTCCTATTTAAAACCAAAAAAATTCTCAGTTCACCTTGCATATCATCATTCCATTATTAGGTCACCATTTTAGGTACCTTAACATCCTCATTACTTGCATATACTAACATCACACAAGGCTACCTTTTTCAAACTTTTAGGCTTGGCACCTTGTGGATTTTAGGATAGAGGAACTACCTATACCTTGGTACAAATCAATGCTTCAGCAAAATATTGTCATTTGACCTAGTCACTTTTTAATTTAGTCCTTTGTCATTTTGGTGATAATTTCATACTCACAAGTCTAGTTGGGAAACTTACCTTGTCACTCTTTTCAATTGTCCTAGAAAAAGGCCATTTGACAATCCTAGTTGAAACATTGTTTTACCCTTGGTTAGTGATCCTATTCTTACATCTTTCAAAAGTGTTTAAGCCCTCAAAATTCACCATATGTATTCATCACCTCTTAGTCATTTGCATCCTTCACACCACAACATTTTAGACCTAAAAGAGCATTTTCATACATTTTCTAGCCTTCATAACATCCAACATTATCATTATCACTTTTAGTCTTGTTGCATACATTAGACATATTTTATCCTCAAAATACCAAAAAATACCAAAAAAATAATAGTTGCATGACATTTAGGCATACCTTATTTCAAAAAATACCAAAAAAATAGTCTTAGTCTTATACCATCCACCTTCATTTTGAGCAAGTCTTATATGGTTGAAACTCGATTGCAAATGAAGCATTGAGCAATGGATCTCTTTCGTGATGATGATGACCTTTACAATTACACTAGCACCCTCAAATTTGGCAACACCACTAATGATCCTCATAACACCACCAACCTTGAGAGTCATGATCATTCCAACTTGGTATCTACATCTTATAAGCAACCAAAGACAATAAACCATTTCGAACAATTCCTCGTTAGAGACAAGGATGGGAATGTCTTCATAGAAGAAGTAGAGGCTGCTGCACAAAATCGTGAAGTAGCCTCTCTTGTGGAGGAAATTGTCATGTTGGACCCCCAATGATATTTAACCAAGCTTTTACATGAAGGAGTTAAATTACCTCAAGGATTTGATGTCAATACCTTATGAGCAACAACGTCACCCAAGAACAACACACAAACAAGCCAAGGAAAATCTACACTAGAACCTAACACTTCCATATCCATTGGAACAACAACCCAAAGTACCACAACTACCAACACTTCATCCATCTTTGTGACACAATCTATGTCACAACCCATGACACAAACCACATCACAACCATTATTCACAACGCAACCCTTTGGCTTGGAATTTAATCCCTTTGGGTCATCATCTAAGGCCATAGGGGCATCCAGATCTAACATCCTTGGTAGACCTAAGGCAAGAAGGGTTCTCATCCAAGGACCTCAATCAAACACAAACACCATGTCACAAGGACCTCAATCAAACACAAACACCATGTCACAAGGACCGCAATCAAACACAAACACCATGTTATACAGTCATCATGTCAATACAAACACCTTGCAAGGACAAAACATGAATGCCCCACATAGTCAAAATACAAACACTTCACATGGTTATAATAATTTTCAAGGAAAATGATCACAAATGACACAACCTCTTAACATATCATGTGGCTACACACATGGATCCTTTTTGGCAACCAAAATATACATGGACAACACACCCAAAAAATGCAACACAGCTCAACCACTTCTCACATCCCAACTTACACATCAAACATTCATACTCATGGACACAATCAAAATCCACCACATACACACAACGTTTTGAACCAAAACATGTCATCTCAACAAAACATGGCACCACACAACACAAATGTGGGACCTCATAACAATGTTGCCAACAATCTTGTAATAGACGCATTGACTGCCCAGTTGCCTGCCCTACAAAGCAAGTGGAAGGGATGCAAGTATCAAACAAGAAGACATACTTGTCACATGATTTACATCCTTACCCATATGACAATAGCATATACATGCCTCCTTTCCCTCCCGGGTATATTATCCCTACTTTCACCAAGTATAAGGGAAAGAGCAATCCTATTGAGCACATACGAGAATTCATCACTGCTTGTGTGGATTGTCACATACAATCACTCCTACCTTTTGAGACTCTTCCCTAGAAGTATTATGAGGCCCACACTTGAATGGTTTTCACTATACCTAAAGGGTCTGTAAAGTCATGGGACGACCTTGTCAATAAATTCATGTAGAATTATGCTTATAACATTGAAAATGATGTCATGATTGCTACCTTATGCAACTTGACACAAGATGAAGGAGATCCCTTTATTACTTTCTTCCAAAGATGGCGTAGTATGGTGAGTCGATGTCCCATCGAGATTCCTAAAAAACAAAAAATGGACATGTTTGTAGAAAACCTCAAGTCAAAGTTGAAACACCCTTTACAAGTACATTGTTGTGCCACATTTGCAGAATTAGTTGAGAAAGGCATGACACTAGAAAAGGTCCTAATCACCCAAGGTGAAATTACATATTGCAAAAAAACACACACAACCAACAGACCTCTAACGACAAAAACAATTTTTGGTCCTGCAATAAGAATGTAACAAATGATGGAGTCGTAGACACAAATGCTGTGAACAAAACAAGACACACATTGACTATTAAAGCACCCAACATGAATGACAACACGACTAACGCAGTACAAAATACTTAGGAACGGGGACTTCCAAGACAACCAAAGAAATACCCATGAATACAATACACCCCTTTACCAAAACCAATCGAATCTATCCTGAAGAAGTTAGTACAATCAAATGTCATAAACTCTAAGAGCCCAAACCATACAACATAGGATAGTTCAAACCATCTTGGTGGGATGACAATGCCTTTTGTGACTACCACCACATCAAAGGGCACAAGAACTCATCATGTCATCAATTGAAGAACATAATACAAGACCTAATTGAAAATGGTACCATAGAGGTCGAAGGACAACAATGAACTTCCAATCAAGACCATACAATCTTCAAGAATCCACTACAAGACCATGGTTCGGGAAAGCCCTCCACCTTAGGTCAAAAGATAGACAATCAAGCCAATTATACCAGGACTGCCTTTGATTACTCAAAGATAATTAATCACCTTCATGCAGCTGATGACTATGTCAACACACTCACCATTAAAAAGGTTCCTGAATGCGTTGTCACTACCCATAGGGCTAAGGTTACTTTATCTGGTCCTTCAAAGCAGCCACAATCCAAAGACCAATATAATCTCGTTGACCAATTGGACAAGACAACCGCACAAATTTCTATCCTCGAGCTATTACACCTATCACCTAAACACAAAGCTATCCTCCATAAGGCTTTGAAGGAAACCTACGTTCCTACCGACCTGGATGTCAACCAATTTGAAGCCATGGTTGGATACTTGGAAAATTCACTCCATGTCTCCTTTTCCAACAAAGACTACTCTACACAAAATTCTAACCATAATGACCCATTGCACCTTGAAGTACTTGTCCATTGAAACAAGGTCAGATGAGTCCTGGTAGATGGTGGATCTGGACTAAACATTTGCACCTTAAAATTGGTCAAGGTATTGGGCTATTATGAAGCATGTGTAAACACAACCAAAAGTATTGTAATCAAGGCCTATGATGATGAAGAACACTCTTCCAAGGGTGTTATCACACTCCCTATCAGAGTTTGACCTACAATTATGGACACCACATTCCAGGTCTTGGATCTTGAATTTCCATATAACCTTCTCTTCGATAGAACCTGGATTCACATCATGAAAGTCATGCCTTCCACTTATCATCAATACTTGAAATTTTCGTATAATGACATTGAAGTCATGATCATTGGTGATCCCAATCCCTTCCAATATTGCACTAATTTAAGGGGTGTTCCTAAACGCCAGGTGACTATCAATCGAGAAGCTTCCACATCCACTTATGT
This sequence comes from Sequoia sempervirens, assembly GCA_007258455.2. Lineage (NCBI taxonomy): Eukaryota > Viridiplantae > Streptophyta > Pinopsida > Cupressales > Cupressaceae > Sequoia > Sequoia sempervirens. Next base: position 594,602,542 of record VDFB02000015.1, on the reverse strand, counting down.
ATCCACTTCAACCAATTATGTCGATTCCTCCACCCTCATTAAATCATCCACATCTAAAACCCCATCCGCTGACCCCAAAAAAATAATCCAAGACAAAGGTTGTGGTGAGTATAAAATGAATATTTCCTATTGCATCACAAAGCTACCTAAGTCTCCCAAGTCTTATGGTAGGCCTTGTTTCAAGATAGAACCCAAAGTTGTCATTAAAGTTCCTCCCACCACCATTTTCACAAGTTGGGGAGAGTTAAACAAAGAAGAAATTGAGGAAATTTCAACATGGACTTACAAAGACGAAGAAGATCTGCAACCGCTACCAATAGAAAAATATGGGAAAGGTTTCAAGCTCATGAAACAAAAGGGTTATGATGGAATCAATGGACTTGGTATACATAAAAATGGAATGAGAGAACCCTTGATGCCTCTTAAGTGGCTAAAGAACTTAGGGTTAGGGTTCATACCAATTAAGATTGGCGCTTCAAGTACTAAGGTGATTTTAAATAAGGATGTGAGTGCTTCAAAAGACATTGAGACATTTGAGGATCCTATTGACATCTATTATGGTGACACTGACTCTAATGAATATGAGTGAGACTCTTGCACCACCAGTGACTATGAGCTTGATCATGTCTTTCATGAGTTTGAAATACCCGCCCATCCTTTACCAACCTCATGGATATCAATATTCATGTCAACTCCTTTTATGGACCTGACTCACCAAAGACCACAGATGAGAGAGCATGGATAGAATCCTTTTGGGACCACGATAATACCTTTGTCTTTACCCTATCAACTACTTCCCCATCCTTCACTAATAGTGATGATGGCATCTCCCTCATTTACCCATAATTAATTGATTGGGACCAACAAGATCCACCCACCTTGGACACATTTGAAAATGATGTGGCCATTGCTGAATTTATGGGACTACAAGAGGGCATACCACATGGAAAACATAAGGATGGATTCACTATAGATCTTGACACTGCGACATATTTTAGTGAGACTATCCCACCCTCTAGTCACAAAAATGACAAAAATAAAATAAAAAATGAACGGTCTTTAGGTGAAAATTGCAAGGCGCCTTTTGACCAAGCAAAAGTAAAAAGAAAGGACATATCCAAGGGAAAAAACCTCTCTAAGGCACTCAAGGATGGAGGGTTGGAATTTCTCCTTGTCAATCAAGAGAAATCCCTGATGCTGATTGAAGACGTAATAGAAGTCAACACCGGTACTATAGATAATCCTAAGACTGTTCTCTTTGCAATATCCTTGACAGAAGAGGAAAAATTAGAATTTCAAGCATTTTTCACAGAATGCCAAATCAATTTCGCTTGGTCTTAGGATGATATGCCAGGGTTGGACCTGCATCATCTACCATTGTATCCACATGCAAAGCTGATCAAACAAAGGCTTAGAAAAATGCACCCTCAAATAACTATGTTGGTCAAAGTTGAACTTAAGAAATTATTGGATGTTGGTTTCATAAGACCTATTGACTATGCAAACTGGATCCAAACCTTGTACCAGTGATCAAACTGAATGGAAAAATCCGTATCTACATAGATTTCTGGGACTTGAACAAAGCATGTCCAAAGGACGACTTCCCACTCTCGAATATAGACATCATAGTAGACCTAATGGCTGACTAGGAGATGTCCCTCACAAATGGATTCTTGGGGTATAATCAGATTCATATCACTCCTAAAGACCAACACAAGATCACATTTACCTATCCGTGGGGAACATACTATTGGAATGTCATGCCCTTCGGACTGAAAAAGATAGGCAAAACCTATCAAAGAGCTATGATCACCATATTTCCTGATCTCATGCACACATTGATGGAAGACTATGTTGATGATCTTTTTGAAAAATCCTTGACACGTGTTGATCACTTAAGAGTCCTGGACAAGATTTTCAAACAGTTATAAGAATATAAGGTCCACCTAAATCCCAAGAAATGCGTCTTTGGTGTGACATCGGGAAAGCTTTTGGGATATATTGTTTCATGTCAAGGCATTGAAGTAGACCCGACAAAGGTAAAAGCAATATTAGACATGCCTCCACCTAAAGGAATTAGTCAATTCCAAACATTACAAGGCCAACTCTAGTCTATTAGGCACTTCATTGCACAAATTGCTGATAAATGTCAAACTTTTCAATATTTGTTGTGCAAGGGAGTCTCTTTTACTTGGACAGACAAGTGTGAGGAAACTTTTCAGTAGATTAGAGTGTCTCTTGACACCTCCTATCCTAATGCCGTCTATCAATGGAAAACCCCTAATTTTGTACATCTCAGCCACTATGACCGCATTGGGGGCATTGTTGGCTCAAAATGACCATGAGGAAAAGGAATGTGCAATCTATTATATTAGTCGTACTTTGGTGGGATATGAACTTAATTATAATCCAATTGAACGTTCTTGTCTTGCAGTGGTTTTTCATCGCCCAAAACTAAAATACTACATGTTAAACCATCAGACTAAGCTTGAGGAAAAAATAGATCCTCTAAAATATCTACATAGTAGGGCCACATTAACCAGATGATTTTCTAAATGGGTCATGATACTCAGTGAAATGAAATTTAGTATGTGGAACGTAAGGCAATAAAAGGACAAGTCATCGCTGACCAACTAGTAGACATGCCCACACAAGCTGATCACCCTTTGGTTTCAAATTTTCCTGGTGAGAATATTCACACTGGACACAGGAGTAACATGGAAATTGTATTTTGATGGCTCGCATACTAATCATGGATCAGGTGTAGGGATATTATTTGTTACCCCTCAAAGTGATACAATCCCTAAATCTTTCAGGATATCCTTCCCATGTATGAATAACATTGCATAGTATGAAGCCTTGCTGATAGGATTGTGTATGGCAATAAAATAGAAAATAAAGAGTCTACAGGTCTTCGATGATTCACAATTGGTCATTCGACAGGTCAACGATGACTATGATACTAAGGATGAGAAATTGACCCCATAAAAATGAATGGTTGATAGTTTCAAGTAGTACTTTGTTGAAATATCCTTTTGTTAGGTACCACGTGTTCAAAATAAAGCAGCAAATGCCAATTGGGTCTCTTTTGGATATTCCTAACAATATTTCGTAGTACAAGTTCTTAGTGGAACAAGTGTTGGTCCCTACCTTTGATGTCCCAGAGTTTGAAATGGTATGTGAGCTTGTTGTCCCTAATTCCCCTTGGTATCAGGATATCTATAACTACTTACATTCCTAGACCCTACCACCTGACCTCTCCAACAATCAGCGCAAGTCCTTCCTCCGCAAAGCCACTCACCATGCCATCATCGATGATACCTTATATAGAAATAGCTTTGACAACACCTTACTCAGATGTCTAGACACTAATGAAGCAAAAACTACCTTATGTGAAGTAGTTGCAACCTATCAATTCACCATGGCCCTTCGCCCAATGGGGACTTGACCTCGTAGGCATAATTCATCCCATCTCATCAAATGGCCATAAATTCATCATCACTGCCACTGAATACTTCATGAAATGGGTTGAAGCCATCCCTATGACATACATTACTGGTAAAAAAATCTCTAAATTCATCCTCAATTACATCATGATGTGTTGGTATGGTGTCCCTCAAACCATCATCATTGACAAAGGTCGTCCCTTCAAAAATCAAAATATCCATGAGATATGTGAGAAATTCCACATTCAACATCGCTTTCCACACCATATTACCCATAAGGCAGCTACCAAGCTGAGGCATCCAATAAGACCATAATCAAAATTCTTAAAAATATTGTCAATGATGTTGGTCGTGATTGACACATTCAGCTTAACCCTACCCTATGGGCGTATCACACGAGCATCCACACACCCACTAGTGCCACTCCATTTTCCCTAGTCTTCGGTTTGGAGGCTATCCTTCCTATCGAGGTCAAAGTCCCCTCCCTACAGATCTCCATGAAAGGGATTATTGACGATGAGGAATATTGTATATCATGGTTGTATGAGTTAGAATTGTTTGACAAACGAAGAAAAAGGGCCTTGAATCATCTACAAGCATATCAAAATCGCCTTTGTTGTAATTACAACAAAAGGGTTTTGATTAGACACTTCGACATCAGTGACTTAGTGTTGATGGAGAATCCAAAAAATCAAGCAAAACGTGAGAAACCCGACAACTTTGAGCCCAACTGGCTAGGTCCATATGTCATAACAACATCTTTTGGTTCCAGTGCCTATCACTTGTCCACACTTGAAGGGGAACCTTTTTTAGAGAATATCAAAAACTTGCACTTGTGTAAGTTCTATACATAGCTTCAGAGAGCCATGCTAAAACCATAAAAAATACAAAAAAATCATTACCTTGATGAAAATCTAGCAAACAGGTGTCTTGGTGACAACAAAAAAATAAAAAAATCATGAAAATAGTAAAGAGAAATAATTCGTCCAATAGTGAAAACCACTTCGATGGCGCTTTGGATAAGTACCATGGTGAAAACCTAGAAAATAGGTGCCATGTGTAGTCACTCTCTGCTTCGTTATCTACTATCACTCTACCTAGTCTTCCACCCTCATTCGTCACAATGCCTTTACTCTCTATCAACTCCCATTTGACATCCATCATAAGGCCTGGTCATCTTTATCATGACTTTCAAGTGGTTGACATCTTGCATCCTTTCATCTCCATCTTCCGTCCATAATAAACCCCTATCCCATCCCATCCCTAATGGTTATTCTTATACCTGACTGGGGGCAATTTCCTAACACTTGTTTTCATTGGATTCTACACTTGTCATTGGAGGTCAGCATATTCAAAAAAAATAGACAAAAAAATAAAATATTCCCAAAAAACAAAAAAAAAAATCTTCCCAAAAAAATAGATTAAAAATTCAAATATTCTCAAAAAAGACAAAAAAATCACAAAACTTCAAAAACCCAAAAACATCCAAATAACTTTCAAAATCCCAAAAATAGAGTCAGAGTCAGTTAGGTCAGTCCTTGTCATTGTTGAACTACGCTGCCTCTACAACTGGATGTAGAAAAGGCCATTTGTCGATGTGCCCTTGAGGCATTAGGTCATTCCTTTAGGTATGGCTAAATAAAATCATGATTCAGTCCTTTTTCATTGAAACAAAGTCAAGGGTCATGTCAAACTATGAGGTCTCTAAGTGTATGACGTAGGAAAGGCCATCTATCGATGAGCCCCTGAGGCCACCTAGGTTGGTCCTTTAGGGTTCGTTGCGTTAGTAAATAAGTTAGACATAGTCAAACTCAAACAAAAGACAGTCATTTGAATGTCAACATTCAAATCACGAACCAACAGACAACATAGTCCATTTAGTCATCAAGTAAAAAATCAGTCAAATTGCCAAAACAATGTCAATCTAGTCACTTTATGGCCCCCTTCAAGATGTGTCCTTCTTGGAATTGGAGCCCGTCAAAATGTCATTTTCCTTTTTAGGATATTTCTTTCCTGACGATAGGCTCATCATCATTGATCTTTTCAGGAAGTGTTCTTCTTAACGACAGGCATTGTCAAACCATCAAAATTGTCAAACTATCAAATTGTCACTGTCAAGCCGTCAAGCAATCAACCTTCGTCAAACAAATATTGGCAAACACATTGAATGGTTGTTGATTTTACTAGTCTATTTTGTCTTATCTTATTATTGTTTTATCTCTTGGTCATGTTACTAACTACCTCGAGGATGTCCCATGAAGGATTTAGAGGTGTGATGATGTCTCATCTTGATTGTTGTCTTTGGTGTGTCTTGACAAAAAGACTGGGGCAACTTAGCCCCTAGTATGAGGTAGGACATTCTTTGTCTGCAACTGTTTGTTTTCCACAAGTGGATGACCTTTCACACCTTGATCTATGTCATATCATGGTGTTTGTTATCCATTTGTCACATTTTACCACCCAATGATGATTATGCAACGCCTATTATGTTATTTGGACAAATATTGAAGTATTCCTTTTTCGTCCGAACATCCATATCTTCCACACTAACATTTCTTCTATTCCTTCATCCTCTAGTTTTCTCATCCATTTTGAGAGCACACTCGTGTTCTTTGAACCCGCCTATCCTCTCGAGGGGGCATACCACTACCTCCTCCTCATCCTTCCTCTCCGTACTTTCACACTAGGGCATATTGTTGAATTATTTTCTTTGACACAACGTGATAAACCACATTATGTCAAAGAGGGGAAAAATGTAGACACATAAAATGACCTAGGTCTCTAAACTACATTTTTCTATGTCAAACCACACTTCTTCCTCACATAATTAAATTATTTAATTATGTCCTAATGTCATTCTTCACACTATTAATGAAATAATTTCTAATTATTTAGTTAATTCATATCCTATATTCCTCTATGATTATTTAAATAAATAAATTATATTGTTTATTTAAATATGTGACTAATTAATCCCTACTCTTTCTATAATTAAATAAATTTCCAATTTATCTAATTACTCATTTCCAACTACAAATTAAATAATTACCATTAATTATTTAATTTGTTCATTATCCTTTTCTCCTTCAATTAAATGAAATTATTTATTTAATCCACTTTTCATCCCACATGTAAATAATTAAAATAATTATTTACTACCTTTTGTCTTATTCCCATTTTTGAATTAAACCATTAGTTAATTCCAAAAGTCAACTTTCCTCCATAAACCAAATAATTTCTATTATTATTTGATTTTCTAGCTACCTGATCTCTGATAGCCTTGGTGGAACTTATCTTGACAATATTATCAAAGTTAACATGACACATTCTCCTATGCCACAACCAAATTTCATCAATTTGAGCAATCAAACAATTTTTACTAGTAACACTCAGGTGGAAAATATTACCTTTTGTTTTTGTACCTGATGTAATCGCATTTCTAGAATTTCCCAATATTTTACATTTACCATCCATGAACTGAAGATTGTATCCCTTATAGACCATCTGTCCAACATTTAAAAGATTATGCTTCAAACCTTCAACATACAAGACATCATCGGTATTATGTTTACCATCAAGAGAAATGCATCCTCTTGCATGGATCACACCAGCTGTATTATCACCAAACCTCACAACACCACCATCATACTTTTCCACTTTCACAAACTTACTTTTATCTCCTGTCATATGATGAGAACAACCACTGTCAATTACCCATTTATCTTTCTCTTCAACTCGAGCAACTAGGGCTTTCTTCACATTTGTACAACTAGTAGCTTTAGTAGACAGGATTATTTTCCTTGATAGCAATAAAAAAAATCATCTTCACTTTCATTTCCTTTGTTAGATTCATCATTTGTCACACCTTCATCAGTAGCATAGTAACACTTATTTTGGAATTTAGGCTTGTTAAATCTTGGCTTGGAAATCTCTCAGGACACGTTGACGCAAAGTGACCTATCTTATTGCAAGAGGAACATTTAATAGGAAACTTTCCTTTATACTTACCTTGTCCTCTGGCTTCTCTTTTCACAATCAATGCTTCAAGTTTTTCAAGCTCTCTTTCTTCTTAATCAAGTTGTCTCATTTCATCCTCATACTTGAATGTCTTTCTAGATGAACTTTCACCTAGATTATATCTTTGTCTATCTCTTCCAGAAGTAGTGGCCTTGAATGCAGATTCAACCTTAGGAAGTGCATCACCAAATTCACTCAACTCAAAAGCAGTAAGCTTACCAATCAACATATCTCTGGTAACATTTGTTACAGTCCGAAGCTCTTCAATAGCACTAGCCTTGACTTTGTAATAATTAGGCAAGGATCTAAGCACTTTAGCAAAAATATCTTATTTTTCTATCTATCCACCAACACATTTGATACCACAAACAAGTTCATTCACTCTTTGCATGAAAGTAGTAACATTTTCATCATCACCCATTTTCAACTTTTCATATTTCCCTTTCAGAATTTGTAGCTTAGCAATCTTCACATTAGCATCACCTTCATACAAGGTTTCCAACTTTTTCCAGATCTCATAAGTGGCCTTCAGATCCATCACATTTGTCATCTTAGTATCAATCAAAGCACTCACCAATGCCTCCTTATCCTTGATATTATACTCAACATCCCTTATCTCAGCAGAAGTAGTAGGACCATTATGTGGAATAACATATATATTTTTTGTAATGCTCTAGTAGGGTTCACCAATGCATCTTAGATGGCACTCCATTTGAGTCTTCCATAAAGAATAATTTGTTCCATCAAATCTAGGACTATCCTTCTTATAATTTTCCATCCCAGATCACCTCAAGCTATTAGACTTCTTCCAAGGAACCAAAAGCTCTGATACCAATTGCTGGCAACACAAGGGCATACAACTGAGAGGGGGAGTGAATCAATTGTCACCGAATCTCAAACTTATTCAACTTATTTACCTTATTCTTAGATATAAACATTAATCATGAAAGCATAAATGAACAACACATTAGAATCACACATAACATCAAGATTTTTATGTGGAAAAACTGTTAGGGGAAAAACCACGGTGGAGGTCAGTCCACAAGATTACACCCTATTAAAAGTAAAAGAGAATATAAATCAGGAATGCACATGCATTTAGGCACACTGCCTAGAGCTCACTACTCAAATACAAAATAGGCTTACTCCCCAAAGGAAGACACACTGTCTTACAGAAAGGTTCTGATTAAATCCATTAGACTTTGAATTGAGAAGATACCATTTGCTAATGCCTGGTTACAGTTCCGATTAATCACATGAACATTTCTTCACTCTTCTTCACTCTTCTTCACTTTCTTCACTCTTCACTTTCTGCTCTACCTTCGAATGATCTAAAATTTATTCACACATAAGAATATTACACTTCTCACACACACATTCATGCCTTCAAATTATAAAAACAATTGCTCTTATATATCCACAACAAGAAATTACATCGCTATAAGTTGGCTCCAAAGAAATAATAAAATGAATATAAACAGTCAGCCAAAATCAATAAAGATTATTCATGCAAATCAGCCAAGGTCGGCCACAACATAGTGAAGACTCAAAATAACATCATCAAACACAAACAACTTCAATTAATTACTCCTTGAAGATCCATAACACACTTCAACACCTTGCCGACCAAGAACATGAAAAACATGAACATGTAAGAGAAAATCTCGGATCACGAGCACAACGATCAATGTGGACATGCAACACAGATAGAGTACAAACTAGAAACATCCAAAAGCATCATGAAACACCAGAGAAGCATCCGAAACAAATGAACTTACTGAAATCACATGATCTTCATTCAGGAAAAAAAACTAAAGTAACAAAAAAACTGCCAAAATACAAATCTTCATAACTTGATCAAATCTTCACACAGATCTCTAAAACTTGACGTGGATAAACTAGATATACTCAACAAGAAACCCTTTAGTACACAACCTCAGAGCAACAATGAACTGAACACACCGATAGAAAGAACTTTACTTCACCTCTGACAACCTATAACACTTCTTATTACAATTTTCTCAATATCCTTGACATATACAACTTCTAATGCAACAATGCTAATAGTGTTGACATCAATGAGAACCACATATCAACAACACACCACAACATCCAAAAATCTCCCCCTTTGGCATTGATGGCAACACATGATGTGAAAAACACCATCAACACAACTACACTTGTTCCTCCTTAGGTTTTGACTCTTCTTTCCTCAACTCTTCTCCCACATGACTCTTCTTCTCCAAAAAGTTTTTCACATTTATCTTCTCCCCCTTTGACATCAATGACAAAGATCTCTTTTCTCTACACAAGCTTTGAACAAAATATCTGAACACCTGACTACTCCCCCTAGAGTAGCAGGCACCACAACATAAATCCAGATCAAAATATGATCATGAAATGCATGGATTGATGCAAATCAATGCATCCTTAGTTCTGATTAGGAGGGGTAATCACGCCTAACTTTCCTCTAAGATACTCAAAAGTATCCTTAGGAAACAACTTAGTAAATATTTCAGCAATCTACTCCTTAGTAGGTACATACTCCAATCTGACTTCCTTTTCACTTACTTTCTCTATAAAAAAGTGAAACTTGATAGATATATGCTTGGTCTTGGAATGCAACACCGGATTCTTAGAAATGTTAATAGAACTTGAGTTATCACAAAATATAACAATAGGCTCATCATACACAACTCTGATATCCTTCAACATCTATTTCATCCACAATACTTGAGTACAATTATTAGCAGTAGCAATGTATTTTGCCTCTGCAGTAGATAAAGAAATAGCATTCTACTTTTTTCTTAACCATGAAATCAACTTCTTTCCTAAGAAAAATGCTCCGCCACTAGTAATTTTCCTGTCATTCACATCTCCTGCCCAAGAAGGCCCTCAAAGTAAGATCATCATCTTTAGGATACCATAAACCAAAATCAATTGTCCCCCTTCAAGTATCTGAAAATCCTCTTCACAACAGTCAAATGAGATTCTTTAGGATCAGCTTGAAATCTAGCAACAATACATACAACATTCATGATATCAGGCCTAGTTTGAGTCAAATAAAGTAATCCACCGATCATTGATGTGTATCTAGTCTGATTTTCCTTCGGAAAGTAATCATTTGTTGTCAACTTGCATCGGGTCATCATAGGTGTACCAACTGGCTTTGAATCTTCCATACCAAATTTCTTCAGCAATTCTTTAACATACTTGGATTGAGATATAAAGACCCTTTATCTAATTGAGTAATTTGCAATCCCAAGAATAATTTCATCTCTCTAATCATTGGCATCTCAAACTCATTCTGCATCTCATTAGAAAACTTCGTACACAAGCTATCATCTCCTCCAAATATGATATCAACAAAAACTTCCACAATCAAATCTTGATCATCATTCTTGAAATACAAATTACTATCAGCAGTACCTTTGTTAAATCCAAGCTTCACCAAGTACTTATCCAATCTGGCATACCATGCTCTAGGGGCTTGTTTGAGTCCATACAATGCTTTCTTCAATCGGCAAACCATATCTCCCTGATCAGTCAACTGGAATCAATTAGACTGTTCAACATACAATTCTTCTTCCAATTCACCATTTAGAAAAGCAAACTTGACATCCATTGGATAAAATTTGTAGTCTTTATAAGAAACATAAGCAAGAAACAATCTCATAGCTTCAATTCTAGCAACAGGGGCAAAGGTTTCTTTAAAATCAATACCTTCCATCTGTGAATATCCCTTACATACCAGTCTTGCTTTGTTTCTAACTACTTCACCTTGTTCATTCAATTTTTTTCTAAAGACCCATTTAGTTCCAATTACATTCTTATCCTTAGGTCTGGGAACAAGAATCCATGTTTCATTCTTCTCAATTTGTTGTAGTTCCTCTTTCATTACTTCAACCCAATGTTCATCTTTGCATGCTTCATTCACATTGTTAGGCCCAGTCTTTGAAATCAAACAATATTCTTCCACAATTTTTTCCTTAGTCTGGACACCTTTGTTCTTATCACCAATAATTTGATCTTCTGAATGATTCAACCTTACATACCTCACAGTCTTCATAGAATGTTCTTCAATTTCAAGCTCTTCTGATCTCTCTTCTATTCTTCTACCAATTTCTCCTTCCTCTTGATCTTCTTGATTCACCAGAATGATTTGCACTTGACTTGAGTTTTGACCTTTGTTTGTACTGTCATTTTGATCATCAAAATCATATCCACAGGTTCAGGATAGTGCAACTATGTCTTCATCAACCTTAACATTTGTACTTTCAACCATTTTCTTCAATCTCTTATTGTAACACTGGTAGGCCTTACTTTTAGTAGCATATCCCAGAAAGATTCCTTCATCACTCCTAGCATCAAAATTTCCTATATCTTCATCTCTTTTGATATAACACTTGCTTCCAAAGATCTTGAAATATCTAACAGTAGGTTTTTGACCAGTCCATAGCTCAAAAGGAGTCTGACTAGTATCACCTTTGATTTGTACCTGGTTAAGTGTGTACACAACAGTACTCACAACTTCTCTCCAGTAGATATGAGGTACATTTCCTTCCAACATCATGGTTCTGTTGGAGTTATGGACAGACACTGAGAGGGGGGGGTGAATCAGTGTCTGAACTTTTTCAACTTCGACCAAGATTTTTAATTCTGATTTCCTTTTCTTTCAACAATAGAGTAAAGTAATCACTTTTGAAAGCACAAAGATATGACAACATTAACTCAGTCTATTAGACAACTTATGAAAATATGATTTGAGTGAGATATCTTGCATTTGCCAAAATAGTTATGGCTGACATTGATTAACAATCAAAGCATGATGACAATGCAGGTGCAACTCATAAGACTGTGCAAATGATGATCAACATTATTGACTCACTTCTTAAACAATTGATTTGAATGCAACTTTAAAGACAAGAAAGGTATTGAGAAAACAAACACCTTTAGCAAATTATAACTATTCTTGAGCAATGAATCAAATGAGAACTTTTAAGCTTCCTTTTGAATTAGACTCTTCAGCAATGACTTGTGCAAGATATTTGAACTAAATATTTGCAGATATGAAGGAACTATCATTAAAAAATGTTCAGACTGATAAAAATGATCACAATCAAGAAACATTATGACATCAAAACAAAGAGACCATAAGACAAAGGATTTGCTGAGTGGAAAACCCTCATGGGGTAGAAAAACCACTCCTAAACTACCTTACTGGCTTAATCTTAAAAAACCACTGTTAATAATGCCTTATAAGCTAATTTCTGAGCACCAACTCAAGGAGCACCAACCCCTCATTTTGAAACACCAATTTCAAGGAGCACAACCCCTTAAATTATTTTCAGAACAATAATAATATCAGAGGATCTCTCTGTTTTCAAGTAAGCTCAAGAAACTCAACACTCTTATCTACCTAATACCCTAAGAATCCAACTCTTTGAATCCTTAAAATATTAAATAGAAAAGAATTACAACTCTGTTCTGCATCATGTTTTCCAAATTTTGTATTACAGAGTTTTCCAATACATCTCTTGATACAGACAAAATAACTATGTCTCAGAATTTCTATCCAGCACCTCACAGTGTTTATAACAATGGTTTTTATACAATACTTTTAGTATAACCGTCAAAAGAAAAATCTTCAAAGATTTGTTTATCAGAGGAAACTGAAACTCTTTTTCCAATTTTAGAATCTGAAGCTGAATAATGACAATCTGTAGATGATGGTAAAAATCAAGAGTAACGCCTGTCCAGAGGGTTGCAAATAATCCATTATTTCAAAACCATGACTGCCCACAAATAGAAAAACATAAACTCTTATTGCTCAAAGAATATTTTGCCTTGTAACCGTTTCATTTCAGATAATGAACACAATAATCATTGATGTCTTTAGCAAAAAATCTGATCATGCAAAGAAAAAATGTCTCCAGCCATAAAGAGATTTCTAGAAAAAAGATAACGCCCAAGGACTGCCAATTGCTAAAAGAAAACACCAAATAAAGATACCTGTATGTGCAGCAATAAATAAATACCAGAGATTCGATGCCAACCAATGATGTCGGCCTGCAACTATATTTAGAAATTCCCATGTTGGCCACAGTGACAGAGTTTGTTAATCATTCGCTGAGACATCCAGATAGTCCTGCCGAAGGCAATTAAATCGCCAGTCATTCCCCTTAGTTATCACTTTCACCATGACCCATCAGAGTCGGGAAGACCTCTTGCAAACCACATTATGTTTCACCGAAATCCCTTTTATCTCTTATGTGTCGCTGTGACATTCTGCTGTCGGGGAGACATTTCGTAGATAATGCTTTGTTTTACCGAAAGTCATCCTTTCATTTGGTGTCTCTGAGACAATTCAAAATCGGGGAGACTTCTCATAGACCAATCTTTGTTTTTCCGAGAGCCCCTCGTGATAAAATTTGTCACTGTGACATATTGCTCTAGGGGAGACCTCATATAGATAATACTTCGTTATACCGAAAGTCACCCACCATCTTGTGTGTCGCTGAGACAAGTCAGATCCTATGCCGACAAAGTCCTTTTGTGTTCCATCGGTGAGACCGGAGGTCACTCGCCGAGACCTCACGCTGAAAACCCTAACTCTTACTGAGATGTATACCTTTATGTTGTCGGTCGGTATAAGAAAACAAACTCGCCAAGACCTTTCTTCGATGCACATGAGTCATACCGAAATGTTCCTTTTTGTTTTATGCATCGCCGAGACATATCAATGTTGGGGAGACCTCTCAGAGAGCACACTATGTCATACCGAAAATATTTATCCACTCTAAGTCGCTGAGACAATACCAACCTCTCGCCGAAAGCCCCTCATAAGACTTAGTCGACAAGACCTGACGGGTTCACTATGACATTAAACTGAAGCTGAGACCTCCTGCCGATATGCAATTTTTCCACCAGCGGTCGGCAAGACTAAAGTAAGTTCGCCAAGATGTTACAATGAAGAAAAACCTCTCGCCGATGACCACCCTTTGTTGTCGGTCGGGGAGACATGATGAGTTCGCTTAGATATTATTTTGACGGTATAACTCATGCTGATATGATCCTTTTCTGTCGCTGAAACAATGGAGAAGTCCTGTCGAAAGCTGCCTGTAAGTAAAAACCAATCATCATTACATCAGAAACGTCTTGCCGATAGGAAACACAGACGTTTATCAGAGAAATGGATCGGGGAGACCCTGACATTCTCACGCCGATATGTTCTTTCTTGTCACCGAAACAATGTACAAATAAGATAACCTGAGACTGCACGAAGCTCAAACTGAACAGTACCATAAGATATTGAAATTCTGAATGTAAACTGTCCACAGAATGCCAAGACATGTAAACCATATAGACAAAACTGTACCAAGATAAAGCATGAGAAACCAATCTGAAACTTTCAACTAGAGAATCAACTAAAAGGGATTTTGTCATCAAGGACAAACCATATGATCACAACTGAGAGCCAACAAACTCCCCCTTTGTCCTTGATGTCAAAACACAAATGACTCTCCCCCTTTTTGCCTCAATGACAAAGGATGGAAGAGAAGAATGTGCAATGCTAGGAAACACAACTGAGAAGCCAACCAAATACCATAAGAACCGGCTGCAAATAGAGCAATAATGCAACAGACATATTTGCAGGAATGCAGTAAGATTGTAACATGCTGATATCATAGAAAAAATAGCAATATGTCCATTTCAAGAATCTTGGTCCATATCATCAACTCCAAAACAAAGGTACCAAAGTATTATAATGTAACAAACCAAATTGATACCTAAAGATTGAAGACCTGTTACTTGAACATACCACCTTCTTTGTCATGTTCGATCAAGGCACATTCAAGATCACCTACTCCACATTCAATTTGATTAACTTCAATCTAGCAATACCAGAATTTGAGCACAAACAACCAACCTCTTCTCAGCACAAGTAACCTCAGTCACTGTCCATGACAATACATATCAAAGACCAATGATACTGGTTATTCTTCTTCAAACGACACACACCATTTTACTCTTTTCATACACAAAATATAACTTGAAAGCATGTATACTGCATAATTCATCGTCAATCTATTCTTGTACACCCATCCTCAGTCCATATGAGAACTTCTATTACCACACCAAGAACAATGAAAAATACCAAAGATAATTAATCTCAGCCCTCACACAACACCGAATAATATCATCACAGAAATAACTCATAACATCAAACATGTTTTTCAATCATTGTTCTCCAAAGATAAATACATCGACATCACTTCAAAAGGATTTCTTATTTTTAATATATTGAGGAACTCATCTATATGTCTCCACACCACTCAAAGATGTCATAGGGACATACCATTATTTCCAAAACCCAAGCATCCAAAAAGTTCATTTAAAAACAAAGTGCACTGTCAATTCAAAAACTTTTGAAAACTGTCAACCACTAGACCAAGCAAAAAACATCCTTAACATCTTATACCACCAAAAGCAAATGCAAGATGTCACACCTCATTCTAGACTCCATAGGGGTAAAATATATTACCATAATAGACTCCCCCTGAGTCTTTACTTCTTCTCAAGACCTGGAAGGCAACACTTGTGCAAGGAGTGCACAAGGAGTTTTCTCAGAAGCATCTTTATTGCTCTTCTTGTCATCTTGATTGCTCTTTCTTCTCCACTCCAATGAAGACTTTTTCACTTGTTTGCTTAAAGTACCTGTCTTTCTATTGAATCTGCATTGCTGTACTTTATGTCCAATGTTATTACATCTGAAACAAATGACTTTGTGATTATTCTGAGAAATAGAAGACTTCCTACAAACATTTCCAGCATTGTTCCCTACATTATTATCACTTGTATTTATTCTACAGTCTCTTCTCAAGTGACCAAAATTGTTACAGTTGTAACACACCACATCCTCATTTCTAGGGACATTAGAATGATTCTTATTTGACCATCTTATGCAATCAATTGCCTTCTGACCATAGTCATTACAAACATAACAATATCCTTGGAAAGAATGATTATACCTGAATGAATGATCATGCCAAGGAAGTGAAGATCTGAAGACATTTTTCCTTTCTCTATGAATACCTTTAGATTGTCTTCTAGTGTCAATGTTATCCTTTGATGCAACAATACTGTAACCAAGATCAACCTTCATTCTTGGTGTTTGCTTGGTTGTAAAATTCTTTCCATCTGAAGTAGTAAACACTGTTTCATGTTTAGATTTGTCTACAGAGCTTTGTCCAACCTCATATCCCACTCTTGTAGGATCTTTATAATGCTTTTGCCTACCCAACATCTCATTCAATATATTAGTACTATGATCAAATTTCTGAATTTTACCAGATTGAGCCTTGATACTTTCAAGCTCTTTTCTTAAAGCAACTACCTCTTCTTCAAGTTTTAGACAAACAATCTTTTTAATCTCCAAATCAGAACTCACAACGTCTGCAATCCTCTTATATTCTTCAATTTCAATTTTCTGACTTATAATCATATCATCCTTAAGAGTTAGTTCTTTTAACAAGGAATCATTATCAGAACATTTCTTTAAAGAATCAATCTCATTTTCTAGTTTATTACACAATTCATTCTTGTCTTTTAACTTGACTTCCAAACTCTCTTCTTGCTGAAGCTGTCTTGTTAAAAACTGGTTTTCTTTTCTAAGCTGCTTAATAGTATCTAAGGCACATAGGAGTTCACCTTCCAAATCAACCTCACTTTCTGGTTCATCATATTCCTATTTAGAGTTAACTTCACCCAAATATTGATCTACTTTTACACAAGTTTCTTGATCATTTAAATATTCATTAATGATCTCCTTGGTCTTCTTTTCAAAACTATGAAGGTTTACACCTTCTTCACTCTTAGATGTTTCACAACTTATTTCAATGTCCAAAGATATCTCCTCCTGTAACTCACTATTCTGATTCATTTCAGTCAACTTGTCCCAAACTTCCTTAGCACTGCTGTAATGAATGACTTTTGTAATGAGTTTATTTGGCAAGTTACTAAAAATAGCATTTATAGCTCTAGTATTGAATTCAAATGCTTTCTTCTCTTCAAGAGTGGAAGGAGATCTTGCAGATGTAGTACAACCCTTTTCAACTGCTTCCCACACTTCAGATCCTAAAGAAAGTAAGTATGTTTCCATCCTATTTTTCCATATAATAAAGTTTGTTCCTTCGAACTGAGGATTTCCAGATCTAGGATACTCTACCATTTCAGAGCTACTGTTTATGAACTCTTCCTCATTATTCCTTATACTAGATTTAGGTTGAACATGATGAATAACATTTTGCTGAGAACATCTTTTTCCCTTATTCCTTCTGTTCTTTCCCATATTAACCAAAGTACTCCAAGAAACCAGGAACAATCCTAGGTGGTTTAGACCTATCAGAGGACCCTACGCTCTGATACCAATTGTTGGAGTTATGGAAAAACACTGAGAGGGGGGGGGGGTGAATCAATGTCTAAACTTTTTCAACTTCAACCAAGATTTTTAATTCTGATTTCCTTTTCTTTCAACAATAGAGTAAAGTAATCACTTTTGAAAGCACAAAGATATGACAAAATTAACTCAGTCTATTAGACAACTTATGAAAATATGATTTGAGTGAGATATCTTGCATTTTCCAAAATAGTTATGGCTGACATTGATTAACAATCAAAGCATGATGACAGTGCATGTGCAACTCATAAGACCGTGCAAATGATGATCAACATTATTGACTCACTTCTTAAACAATTGATTTGAATGCAGCTTTAAAGACAAGAAAGGTATTGAGACAACAAACACCTTTAGAAAATTATAACTATTCTTGAGCAATGAATCAAATGAGAACTTTTAAGCTTCCTTTTGAATTAGACTCTTCAACAATGACTTGTGCAAGATATTTGAACTTAATATTTGCAGATATGAAGGAACTATCATTAAAAAATGTTCAGACTGATAAAAATGATCACAATCAAGAAACATTATGACATCAAAACAAAGAGACCATAAGACAAAGGATTTTCCGAGTGGAAAACCCTCCTGGGGTAGAAAACCACTCCTAAACTGCCTTACTGGCTTAATCTTCAAAAACCACTGTTAATAATGCCTTATAGGCTAATTTCTGAGCACCAACTCAAGGAGCACCAACCCCTCATTTTGAAACACCAATTTCAAGGAGCACCAACCCCTCAAATTATTTTCAGAACAATAATAATATCAGAGGATCTCTCTGTTTTCAAGTAAGCTCAAGAAACTCAACACTCTTATCTACCTAATACCCTAAGAATCCAACTCTTTGAATCCTTAAAATATTAAATAGAAAAGAATTACAACTCTATTCTGCATCATGTTTTCCAAATTTTGTATTACAGAGTTTTCCAATACATCTCTTGATATAGACAAAATAACTGTCTCAGAATTTCTATCCAGCACCTCACAGTGTTTATAACACTGGTTTTTATACAATACTTTTAGTATATCTGTTAAAAGAAAAATATTCAAAGATTTGTTTATCAGAGGAAACTGAAACTCTCTTGCCAATTTTAGAATCTGAAGCTGAATAATGAAAATCTGTAGATGATGGTAAAAATCAAGAGTAACGCCTGTCCAGAGGGCTGCAAATAATCCATTATTTCAAAACCACGACCGCCCACAAATAGAAAAACATAAACTCTTATTGCTCAAAGAATATTCTGCCTTGTAACCATTTCATTTCAGATAATGAACACAATAATCATTGATGTCTTTAGCAAAAAATCTGATCATGCAAAGAAAAAACGTCTCCAGCCATAAAGAGATTTCCAGAAAAAAGATAACGCCCAAGGATTGCTAATTGCTAAAAGAAATAAAGATACCTGTATGTGCAACAATAAATAAATACCAGAGATTCGATGCCAACCAATGATGTCGGCCTGCAACTATATTTAGAAATTCCCATGTTGGCCACAGTGACAGAGTTTGTTAATCGTTCGCCGAGACATCCAGATAGTCCTTCCGAAGGAAATTAAATCGCCAGTCATTCCCCTTAGTTATCGCTTTCGCCATGACCCATCAGAGTCGGGAAGACCTCTCGCAGACCACATTATGTTTCACCGAAAGCCCTTTTATCTCTTATGTGTCGCTGTGACATTCTGCTGTCGAGGAGACATTTCATAGATAATGATTTGTTTTACCAAAATTCATCCTTTCATCTGGTGTCGTTGAGACAATTCAAAATTGGGGAGACTTCTCGTAGACCAGTCTTTGTTTTTCTGAGAGCCCCTCATGATAAAACTTGTCGCCATGACATATCGCTCTCGGGGAGACCTCATATAGATAATACTTCGTTATACCGAAAGTCACCCACCATCTTGTGTGTCGCTGAGACAAGTCAGATCCTATGCCGACAAAGTCCTTTTGTGTTCCATCGGCGAGACCGAAGGTCACTCGTCGATACCTCATGCCGAAAACCCTAACTCTTACCGAGATGTATACCTTTATGTTGTCGGTCGGTATAAGAAAACAAACTCACCAAGACCTTTCTTCGATGCACATGAGTCATACCGAAATGTTCCTTTTTGTTTTATGCATCGCTGAGACATATCAATGTCGAGGAGACCTCTCGGAGAGCACACTATGTCATACCGAAAATCTTTATCCACTCTGAGTCGCTGAGACAATACCAACCTCTCGCCGAAAGCCCCTCATAAGACTTAGTCGACAAGACCTAACGGGTTTGCTATGACATTACACCGAAGCTGAGACCTCCTGCCGATATGCAATTTTTCCACCAGTAGTCGGCAAGACTAAAGTAAGTTCGCCAAGATGTTACAACGAAGAAAAAACTCTCACTAATGAGCACCCTTTGTTGCTGGTCGGGGAGACATGATGAGTTTGCTAAGACATTATTCCGACGGTATAAATCATGCTGATATGATCCTTTTATGTCGCTGAAACAATGGAGAAGTCCTACCGAAAGCTGCCTGTAAGTAAAAACCAATCGTCATGACATCAGAAACGTCTTGTCGATAGGCAGCACAAACGTTTATCAGAGAAATGGATCGGGGAGACCCTGGCATTCTCATGCCGATATGTTCTTTCTTGTCACTGAAACAATGTATAAATAAGATAACCTGAGACTGCACAAAGCTCAAACTGAACAGTACCATAAGATATTAAAATTCTGAATGTAAACTGTCCACAGAATGCCAAGACATGTAAACCATATAGAAAAAAATGTACCAAGATAAAGCATGAGAAACCAATCTGAAACTTTCAACTAGAGAATCAACTGAAAGGGATTTTGTCATCAAGGACAAACCATATGATCACAACTGAGAACCAACAGGTTCTAGTAGCATCTAGAATTGAACTCTGTTCTTCCTTTCCACAACTCCAATTTGTTGAGGGGTCTGCGGTGTAGATATCTCTCTCTTTATTCCATTCTCTTCACAAAAAGAATTAAACTCACTGGAAGTGAATTCACCACCTCTATCTAATCTCAGACATTTAATCTTCAAACCTGTCTCTGTCTCAACCATAGACTTAAAGATCTTGAACTTTTCCAAAGCTTCAAATTTCTCCCTTAAGAAAGTAGCCCACATCATCCTTGAATAGTCATCAATAAGCAACATGAAATACCTGTATCCTTGTAAAATTCTAGTTCTAGCAGGACCTCACAAATCAATATGCACAAGATCCAACAATCCATTTGAATTTTTTTGTTTACTTCAAAATGAAATTATTGTTTTCTTTCCCAACTGACATTCTTTGCATATGGCATTAGTATGTTTCATCAGCTTAGGAAGATCTCTCACAACCTTAGTGAAACTTATCTTGACAATATTATCAAAGTTAACATGACACATTCTCCTATGCCACAACCAAATTTCATCAATTTGAGCAATGAAACAAATTTTACTAGCAACACTCAGGTGGAAAAGATTACCTTTTGTTTTTGTACCTGATGCAATCACATTTCTAGAATTTCCCAATATTTTGCACTTACCGTCCATGAACTGAAGATTGCATCCCTTATCAACCATTTGTCCAACATTTAAAAGATTATGCTTCAAACCTTCAACATACAAGACATCATCAATATTATGCTTACCATCAAGAGAAATGCATCCTCTTCCACGGATCACACTAGCTATATTATCACCAAATCTCACAACACCACCATCATACTTTTCCAAATTCACAAACTTACTTTTATCTCCTGTCATATGATGAGAAAAACCACTGTCAATTACCCATTCATCTTTCTCTTCAACTCGAGCAGCTAGGGCTTTCTCCACATTTGTACAACTAGCAGATTTAGTAGACACATGATTATTTTCCTTGATAGCAATAAAAACAAATTCATCTTCACTTGCATTTCCTTTGTTAGATTCACCATCTGTCACACCTTCATCATTAGCATAGTAACAATTTTTTTGGAATTTAGGCTTGTTAAATCTTGGCTTGGAAACTCTCTTAGGACACCTTGATGCAAAATGACCTATCTTATTGCAAGAGAAACATTTAATATGCAACTTTCCTTTATACTTACCTTGTCCTTTGGCTTCTCTTTTCACAATCAATGCTCCAAGTTCTTCAAGCTCTCTTTCTTCTTCATCGAGTTGTCTCATTTCAACCTCATACTTGAATGTCTTTCTAGATGAAATTTCACTAGGATCATATCTCTGTCTATCTCTTCCATAAGTAGTGGCATTGAATGTAGATTCAACCTTAGGAAGTGCATCACCAAATTCACTCAACTCAAAAGCAGTAAGCTTACCAATCAACATATCTCTGGTAACATTTGTTATAGTCCGTAGCTCTTCAATAGCACTAGCCTTGACTTTGTAAGAATCAGGCAAGGATCTAATCACTTTAGCAACAATATCTGATTTGTCTATCTATCCACCAACATATATGATACCACAGACAAGTTCATTCACTCTTTGTATGAAAGTAGTAACATTTTCATCATCACCCATTTTCAACTTTTCATATTTCCCTTTCAGACTTTGTAGCTTAGCAATCTTCACATTAGCATCACCTTCATATAAGGTTTCCAACTTTTTCCAGATCTCATAAGCAACCTTCAGATCCATCACATTTTCCATCTTAGTATCAGTCAAAGCACTCAACAATGCCTCCTTAGCCCTGATATTATACTCAACATCCCTAATCTCAGTAGAAGTAGCAAGACCATTATGTGGAATAACATATATATATTTTGTAATGCTCTAGTGGGGTTCACCAATGCATCTCAGATGGCACTCCATTTGAGTCTTCCATAAAGAATAATTTGTTCCATCAAATCTAGGACTATCCTTCTTATAAGTTGCCATACCAGATCACCTCAAGCTGTTAAATTTCTTCCAAGGAACCACAAGCTCTGATACCAATTGTTGGCAACACAAGGGCAGACAACTGAGAGGGGGGGGTGAATTATTTGTCATGAAATCTAAAAATTATTCAACTTATGTACCTTATTCTCAGATCTGAACATTAATCATGAAAGCATAAATGAAAAACACATTAGAATCACACATAACACCAAGATTTTTATGTGGAAACCTTGTTAGGGGAAAAACCACAGTGGAGGTCAGTGCACAAGATTATACCCTGTTAAAAGTATAAGAGAATATAAATGGGGAATGCACATGCATTCAGGTACACTACCTAGAGCTCATTGCTCAAATACAAAATAGGCTTACTGCCCAAAGGAAGACACACTGTCTTACAAAAAGGTTCTGATTAAATCCATCAGAACTTGAACTGAGAAGATAACATCTGCTAATGCTTGGTTACAGTTTTGGTTAACCACATGAACACTTCTTCACTCTTCTTCACTCTTCTTTACTCTTCTTCACTTTCTAATCTGCCTTCGAATGATCTAAACTTTATTTGCACATAACACTCTTACACTTTTCACACACACACACATTCATTCCTTCAAATGATAAAACAATCACTCTTATATATCTGCAACAAGAAATTACATTGCTATAAGTCCCCTCCAAAGAAATAATAAAATGAATATAAACAGTCAACCCAAATCAATAAAGATTATTCATGCGAATCAACCAAGGTTGGCCACAAGATAGTGAAGACTGAAAATAACATCCTCAAACATGAAACGCTTCAATTCATTACTCCTTGAAGATCCACAGCACACTTCAACACCTTTTTGGCCAAGAACATGAAAAACATGAACACGAAAGAGAAAATCCTTGGTCACAAGGACAATGATCAATGCGGGTGTGCAACACAGATAGAGCACAAACTAAAAACATCCAAAAGCATCATGAAACACTAGAGAATCATCCACAACAACTGAACTTATTGGAATAACATAATCTTCATTTAGGAACACAAACTAAAGTAATAAAAAAACTATCAGAATACAAATCTTCATAACTCGATCAAATCTTCATGTGGATCTCTGAAACTTGACGTGGATAAACTAGATATACTCAACAAGAATTCCTTTAGTCCACAACCTCAGAATGGAAATGAACTTAACACACTGATAGAAAGAACTTCACTTCACCTCTAACAACCTGTAACACTTCTTATTACAATTTTCTCAATATCCTTGACATATACAACTTCTAATGCATCAATGCTAATAGTGTTGACATCAATGACAACCCCATATCAACAACACACCACAACATCCAACAAGTTGTTGGGCCAAAATAAAAAGGCATGGGATTCCAAACTAAGATTGGTTGTATGGGTTATTGGAGTGACACCAACAAAATATTCTAGTAAATAACCCTTTGAATTGGTGCATGGAGTTGATGTAAGGGTACCCATAAAAAAACATTGTTTGTTTACAAATTTATAATCCAGTGAATAGTTTGATGATGCAATGACCAACAAAATAAATCACTAGAAAAAAGGCTCAAATAGTCAACATAAAAAAGAAACAATGGGTAAAATACCTATTTGATAAGACCACACTAGAAAATTTCAAATTGGAGACTTGGTCCTAGTATGAAATGCTAGAGCACAAGATAAAGGAAAACATAAGATAGTTTGCTTCCATATAGTTGGGTCCATACATCATAAATAATTTGTTTGGAAAAGATTCATTTTTTATCAAGAGCTAAATGACAAGCTTCAAGAAATGCTAGTGCATGAAAAATTCTTGAAACATTCTTTTTCATAGGATTTAGCCTATTTTCTTTCTATACATAGTTTTAGTTCCTTTTTTTTGTGTGCTTTGTACACCCACAATTGTTTGTGACTCATGGTGAAGATTTTTAATGTTATTTATATCTTTGTTTAGTCTTGACATGTGTTGGTTGAGAAGAAGTGTAGTTTGTGTTGGAAATTGGAAAAAGATGTAGGTCTACATATAGCAATGCACTTGAGAAACTAAAAGAAGTTCAAGATTGTGAAAAAGAGGCTAGAAATCTATTCTCATTTTGTTGTACATGGCCTAATGCGACTCAAAAAGATTCAAAGACGCTGAGGACACAATTGAGACACAAATAAAATATGCATCTAACAATTTTAATCCAACTCTAGATTGGGATGATCAAACTTGGTTTGGTTTAACAAAGCTACATGAAGAATATCTCAAATTGGATGAGGAAAAGGAAAAAATATTGAACAATATGGACAGCTTAGAGACCTGATAAAAATTAAGTACACACCTATCTCCTATGCTCTTTCTCTTGCTGATAGAATCCTGGACTCAAATGTCACTCCTAGAACTCTGGTTGAAGGGAACAATATCCTAGTTGAACTTGAGTATCTATCTAGAGCCTTGACATAAGCAAAGAAATTTTGGGATGAGAAAAAATCTTCATGGACAAGTACTCTCCAAAAACTTCAAGGGACAACCACCTCCAGTTAATTTCTCATAGTTATTGTTCTAGATGTACTCCTAAGGGGGAGTATTTAGGTGTGCAAAGGGAAATTGCTAAAGTATTTTTTGTCAGTTTCAAAGGGAAGAACAATAAAATATCTTTTATCCTTTCCATTGATGTCAAAGGGGGGGAGAGTACCATGTGAAAAGGAGAGAATATCATTCCATTAGGAGAGAGAGATGAAAAGAAGAAATTTTGTTCTTGATGGTTTTTACATCATGTGTTGCCATTAACGACAAAGGGGGAGATTTTTGGAAATTGGAAGATTGTCATTGATGTCAACATTAACATTAGCATACCTCACTCACATTACTTGTATAAATCAATAGTTGCTCTGGTAATAATGGTTCAAGCTATGCTAATCCGGTACTGAAAGTTTGTTGATTTGGTATTTTGGTTTGGATAATCTCATCTTGTAAGATTCATTTAGAAGCTGATAATATGTTCTATCTTGACATCATTTGCATCTACTGACAAGATTTTGATTGGCTTGGTTATATGGTTGGAAAGTTACATTTAGCAATAGGTTGGTACACAATGTTCAGTTTATATACTGGTTTAATGTGTCGATATTTTGGTTCGCATTCTACCACAAAGAAAGACATCACTACAAGATTTTGTATATAGATTTGTGACTGTGAGATTCATCTGACTTTGAAGTTTTTATGATGATATGTGAATTCATACGGAAGATATGAATAAAAGTGTTATGTTATGAGGATTACAATAAGTTTTTGTATAGTGCATTGATGTGAGAGATTCCACATTTTCTCACGATTAATTGTTTTTCCTTGCATAGTTGAAGATACGTTATTTGATGTCATCTAAAGGAGAATTTGATGTATTAACAAGTTTTGGGATTACACGTTTGGTAAATTTCATAATATGTGTTGCGGATGCTAAAGGGATCTATCTTTGGTCTGTGTCGACTGATACCATATATTACACGCTTGTGTTGGGCGCGAAGATGAATATGTTTTGAGGATAAAATTGATAGAGTTAGTTTTGATTTGAAATAGGGCTACTCTAATTAGGCCGACCTAATTAGTGTATGTGAATGTATATGGTATATATATGTGAGAAATTTTTGAAGAAGAGATGAAGAAAAAATGTGACATAGAGTGAAATGATGAAGTGGTGAAAGTCAGAGATAACATGAATGGATTACTGTATGGTGCGAATGTGTGAAATTGTATGTGTGAATAGACAAAATTGTTGAGTACATTGTACAAAGAAGTGTTTTGTATTCTATGCTTCATTGGAACTGAACTCCAGCACAAGGAAGGTGCATTCTACCTCAGTTCACCTCCTGGCAGTGAGCCATACTCTGTTTTGTAATTTACTTTAGGCAATGAGCCTTCAAGGATAGTGAGTCCTAGCAGTTAGCCATTGTAATATTCTATATCTAGATAATTATATTGTGAGTTAACCCTCACCTATGTTTTTCCTATTTTGGGTTTTCCACGTAAAAATCCTAGTGTTATGTGTCATGTGGCATATAATCTCTTTCATGTCTTTACTTACAATTGCAGTTAGATATGTTTTAATGATGGAATGGTTTATAGCTAGATGGTTTAATAGAATACTGATTCAACCCCCTCTCAATATTTTGGGTGTTCAACAGTTTTTCCTAGTTTTATTTTTGCCTCTCTTTTGGTTTTCCACCTAAGATAACTTGGGATCTCATTGCACCTACAAAAGACACATATCTCAAGAAATCTAGTGTTAGAGCTTAGCTTTAAAAGCCTAAAAAAATGTTTGTATTAGGCCCCCCTATATAACCAAATCTAAGATAGTGTAAGTGGATTATTCATGAGTAAATTTTTTTCCTAAGTGTGTCTTGTGTTGTTCCCTATGCACTCATTATGTGTTAAAGTGCAAAAAATTCAAAAAATTCAAAGAGGGGGTGTTTGGGTCATTTCCTTAAGTTTCTAAAAGTTGTAATTTCAAATGGGTTTTCCATCCCAATATGTCATCACATCTATCTTTTTCTTCTCCTTTGTTCATATTGGGTTGTTGAACTTCATCCTCTTAGCATAGCTTTCCACTTGATCCTGACATCATCGTCCCTAGCATTGTAAAATTTATCTAACTATGGTTGTTGGACTATCAACCTTTCCTTACCTACATATTGTTTTCATCTTAACCTCAAAATATCGATCCTTTTCAATAAGTTCCTTTCTATTCCGGAGTTTCAAGCATCACCTTACCAAAGTATTATTCCCTTGGAACCCTCCTACTTTGACATCCTAACCCAATGCCTTGGAAAATTTTACGTGCCGGAGTTTCAAACTTGTTCTTCCCTAGGTACCATTTCCCTAGCATCTTGAGCTCTAATTGATGAAACAACAATGGAATCACCTCTATACTACTACAAACTCACATAAAAACTACAACAAAGATATTGAAAGAACAAGAGAATTTTATGCTAGAAATTGACAACAAATTTTTCATTGAAATCTCTAGGTGATACAAACTTGTTTCAAGTTTTGTTTGCTGATGTTAAGCTCTGTTATTATAGGAAAATCACAGTCATATGACTGATATAAACCCCAAAAAAATCAGTTCTAAAACCTACAAACAAACACCTGCAACATTCTTCCTTCAAAATGAAAACTTGCAAACAACAATCCTCCAATAATTTTCAACAAATCACTGCCAAATGAACCTCTGATTTCCAAAATTACAACTACAAAAAATTAGCTTCAAAACTTGAAAATAAATATTCAAATAACTGCAACAAATTCATATGCAGCTCTCAAATCAATTTCTATTCCCAAGGATAGCACTAAAAAATTTGCAAACACCACTGTGCATCATTGCAACAACAATGCATCTGCAAAGACTCTTCAACCTCTGAGCCTCAATTATTTTGTTGATGTTCAATCATCATCAGACCTGAAATAAAAAATTTGTGATGGACATCTTCATCACATAATATACCTTCTTGAGTCACTCCTTCCCAAATCCCTGTAGAAATCAACTTCTCTCCCAATTCCTCCTGAGTGAATAACTCTAAAAATTGTCAAATCTTTCCTTTTATGCTAAATCTTCGTTATTTTTGTTGTAGCTTCCATTTGAAACGTCCCAATATGAATATTCTAACATTATCCAACATTAAATTAATAATTTTCAACATTGAAAACTTCCTAAATTCCACTTTCCTTCATTTTTCCAAGTTTAGAAGGCAACTTGGTCTCTAGCTCCTAGAAAATAAGGATCCTTTAAGAGTTGTAATTGCCACTCAACTTGGGAACCCATATATTTTTCAATATTTTTAGGACCATTAAATTAGTAATCAATAATTATAACTCCCAAAAATCCAATTCCCTCTTTTTCCTTTTAATATTTTTCAATGAATGATGAGGATTGGATTGCCACCTAGACTAGGCAATTTGGCAGTTTTACAAAATGTAAGGCCAATATTTATTTTACATATTTTTTTCCTATTTATTACATTTATTTATCAAATTATACCTAATCAAACTTAAGGAAAATAAAAATTTAAAATAAACTGGATGAAAAATATTTTTGGTGATTCTAATCGCCTATGGACCTGGATGCTCCTGCATCACTAATCTCCAAAAGTTTGCATTGAAATTTTAAGCCTTTAATTTGCACCAAATTTACATACTTCCTTATCCCATCATGTATTTCAATCACTCCCTAATATACTCTTGGATTTATCTTTTCCAAAGTACCCATTTCATGTCTTCCTTGATTTCCAATAACTTACTCGATATTTTTAGTAAGTATTAAATTGGAGTTTGAGTTGTAACCTTCCTTATATTTAGGTATTTATTTCATGTCATTCTTAACTCTAAATTTTTTCCTATACCTTTGTATATCCTTTCAAAATCCAAATTTTGTCCATCCCCTTACCTTGGCACTCTTCCTTATGCATCTTTGAAAGTCACCTAATAAATTCCCATATAGTTTCTATTAGAGTTTGAGATGTGGGATTCCCTTCAAAGTGCTGCCAAGTACAAGTCATCTTTGAACCTTGATCCCTGATATTCCAAGAATCTCTCACCTCATTGGGATTTTTAATTCAAACTTCCATTTACATGATTTACCCATCACCCCCAATCCTTGATACTCCAATATACCAATAGTTATGAGTTATGAAGTATTCCCAACCTCCATTCCTAGATCGTCTGAAACTCCTATATTTTATTCTATACAATCCCACCTATGCCCCTACTTGTTGAGAAAGTCATTTATGATCATATTTGATATAACAACTGTTGAAAATAAATTCCCACCCAAAAAACATTGTTCATCATTCGACCATAAATTTGCACAAAAGTTTTTAGCAATAGAGGAGAAAATTACATAGGGTGCTATTAATGAGCCTAAATGGCCTTACAAATGGCCTTACAACTACTAGATCAGATCTAGATATTGTTACAATTTGGTTGTCATTGATGTCAAGAGAGAGTTGATGTCAAAAGAGATTTGTAGTCTGGTTATTTAGTTTCTAAAGTCTCTAAGAAATGCTCTACATTTTTCTGCTGGTGATGTTTTCCTTATATAGTTTGGAATATAGCTTCAATAAGTGTTAGGGCATGTGTGATCCAAGTTTCAGTTCATTTGGGTTTTGGAAAGATGTTTTTGTGAGTGATAGTTTGCAAACTATTTTGATCCCGTGTTGGTGTTTTCAAAGGTGAAAATTTTGGCTATGCATTCCTCTGTGTATGTAGATATGGTCATGCAGTTCAAAAGACAAGTTCAACATGTGGTGAAGATGGTATATCCAAAGTTTTATGTCATTATTCCTTCTACAAAAAAGTTGAAGATGACAGAGTATAAGACTGTATTGTTTGATGACTAGTTTCATTGTCTATTGGCTTGCACCAACTTGATGTTGCATGAAGTTATAAAGGGATGAATGAGAGTGTTATTGAATATCATGTGATTTTTGTTGTTGCTCTGCAAGATGTTTTCTTGCTTCTCTAAAACTGGCTATGGTATAAAATGCATGTTCTATTTGGTTATGCTTTTTCCTGGCTGACTTAGGTATGTTGGTGTTGTGCACCATGAGTTCAAGTGTGAGAGGAGTCTAAGGAGTGTTTGAAGGTGTTGTATGGGTCATGACGACTCATTTGAGAGAAGAACAAGTAATTCTTTATCATTCATTTTTACCACCAATGTTGTGAAAGTTGATGTGCTACAAACTTCATGTGTTCTTGCTTAAGACCGAACTAATTTGAATTTTTGAAGCATACAAATGATGATCATTGAAGATCAAAGTTGTGAAGAGTGTTTAGGACCAGGTTAAGTGTATGTTGGAATCCACAAGGTTTGTTCCTCTTCTTGGTGTTGGATGTAGTCTTTTGGGTCTTTCCCTCTACATGTTTTTGTTGAACACACCTAAAGACTGAGAGGGGGGTGAATTGGTCTACTCAAAAACTTAAACTCTTCCAAAACTTGAATTCCTTAGCACAATACAAACTTTAAACCCTTAAATGGATTAGCAAAAATATATAACGGTTTAAAACCTCAACAACTTCAATAATGAAAGATATAACAATTCTACTTCTAACTAGATTAGCAACAAAGAAAGATGAAGCAACAGACACACATGCACAAAAGAACACTAGATTTATGTGGAAAATCCAATGAGGGAAAAACCACAATGAGAGTTAACTCACAATATAAAGGATCACTATAAAAAGGGACTTGTAGACCAAGGTGCACTACCTCAACACACAATACATAGGACTTGTTGAACTAAATCAAACAAAAATTTAGGAGAAAGATTCAAGACTTGATGAGATTCACTATCTCAAAGAAGGATACAAATATTTAGAGATAGATTACAATGTTTTTCAATAGAACACTCTGTTGATTGAGGTGTTATAGCACATTTGATTCTATCTTTCACACTTCTGCACTTCTTATGTGATATTTTCAAATATAATCCACACTTTCTTGTTCGCACACTCATAAACTTTACCACATTATTGCATCTGAAATGATCTTGCATTTATATCCACCGCAACACTTCAAAATTTCAATTAGGCCTGCCAAGAAGAAGATAAACAATGAATTCAACAAGTCAGCCACCAAAGAATAATGCAATTCTATCCAAAAGATAAAGAGGACCAAAAAAAAACTTAATATGTCTTCCAATGTGATCCAAAAAAATTCACACACTGGTGCACATCAATCTAAGTCAACATAAAGGAAACATGTAGATGAAACTTGAAACACATAACCGGTTGGTCCAAAAACATACTTCTAATTGAATTGAATCAATGCGGTTCTAACCAAGATAGATCAGGACCCAATTTTTTTTTAACACATCTTCAATTGTTGGAACATACCCCCAAGCACACACAAGAAAAGGAACAAGCCCTGTTAGTTAGATATCCACAAATAACCCAAGAAACAAACTCAAGACACAATGCAACACCAAAGAGGCTAATCAATAACATGTAGATAAAATGGGGATACTCCATGAATATCCAACAAAACTTCCAGAGATTTATTACTTATAGTCATGCCACTAGCAACCATCGTAAAAAAAACGGGAACATAATACTTCATCCCAAAAAAATAGAATGCCCAATCATGAGATATAACATTGCCAAATTGACTTGTGGACCACTTCAAGACATGAAATTGGAACTGGGATACTGCACAAACATTAAGAACAAATTCACCAAGTTGCAGGAGCAGAGACATCAATGCAGAGAAATGTAGAGTATTTCGCGAACCAATCCAGATGCCCAACAACACTACCAAACATCTACAATTCAAAAAATCTCCTCGAAAACACTGGTGAATTGAAAAGATAGGAGTCCAATGTCCATAGAACACTGAATTTGAATCCCAAACCACAAGACCATACCTTTAACAATAGAGGAATACAAAGCATTCTCCCAAGAAAACTTCAAACAACTTCCTAAACCAAGAACACTTAACAAACTTGTTGAGGCTAGAAATTTCTTTGAGAAACACATGCTACATCAGGAGCATCAAGAGAGAGAATAAGACATATTGTAGACCTTCAAAAACATCTCTCCATTATCAACAAAACTTCTATCGTCATCTTAATATATCATTATGAAATCAACTCTACTTCCAACAACTATACTCAATACTTCTTTGATTATCATCAGAGAAGGCATGGCATCCAACCATGAACTTCAACAACAACACCATGTATCAATTTTGGACCAAACTGAATGTTGTCTAAAATGACAATCAATGCCAACAATCTTCCTCACTTCACAAGTAATGGCAACCACAAATAATTCATCATGTTGTCATCAAGCTACTAACAAAAAGCTCATCAACCACTACCAAACATATAACAATATTCATCAAGTGTTGACACTAAAGATAACCAACAATCCGTGCTGACATTAATGTCAGCAACTCCCAACAATCTCCTCAAGTGTTGACATTAATGACAACAACTGCCAACAATCTCCTCAAGTGTTGACATTAATGACAATAGGAAACAAATACCTAGCCAACACACATCTTCTCACTCTCCCCCTTTGACATCAAGGAAAAAGGGAAACACACACTTGCATGTAGAAGGAAACAACATATTCTCTGACTTTAGGACTTAGGAGCAAATATCTTTAATGGAAACAAGAGAACAAACTCCCCATTTGACCAACAATAATATCTACACATTTGTACCAAACTCCCCCTTACTACTAGCTCCCCCTGAATGGTAACATACATCAATCTAGTAGAAAAAGAAAGGCATTAATTTCTCCCCCTAGAAAGATGTACCATCTACATATCTAGTTACAACAAGGAGGGGCAATAACCCCTAACTTCTGCCAAAGATACTCAAAAGTATCCTTTGAAAGTGCCTTTGTGAAGATATTTGTAATCTAGTCCTTTGTAGGCACATACTCCATTCTGACTTCATTCTCT
Organism: Sequoia sempervirens; assembly: GCA_007258455.2. Classification (NCBI taxonomy): domain Eukaryota; kingdom Viridiplantae; phylum Streptophyta; class Pinopsida; order Cupressales; family Cupressaceae; genus Sequoia; species Sequoia sempervirens. The sequence goes on along the minus strand of VDFB02000015.1, from coordinate 594,569,318 downwards.
ACAACCTTTTCTCTCAGAAAGTGATACCGAATAGAGATGTGTTTAGTCCTTGAATGCATTATTGGATTCTTGGAAATATTAATTGCACTTGTATTGTCACACAATATAATAATAGGTTCATCATAAATCACTTTCACATCCTTTAAAGTTCGTTTCATCCAAAGCACTTGGGTGCAACAAGATGTTACAATAATGTATTCAACCTCTATAGTGGATGAAGACATTGAATCTTTCTTTTTACTGAACCAAGAGACCAATCTATCTCCCAAAAAGAATGTACTTCCACTTGTACTTCTCTGGTCATCTATAAAACCTGCCTAATCAACATAAGTATTGTAGTGTAGCAAATTGTATACCTTTGCAATTTCAAACTATGTTTGGGTCCCTTAATTTATTGGACTTAATTAATCTTCTAATTTTCCAAATTATGCATTCCAAAGCCTTATTTTTCCCATTTTCCGAAAGGAGAATTGACATTAAATAAATGCAATCAATAATAAAATCACCATGTAATATGTGTGTTCTGGACTTATAAGCCAGGACCCATTTTCCCATGGGCGAATGGATCCCCTTTAAGTGCTAAGACCCATTTAAAAATATGTTTTTGGTGGCATTTTAATGATTCAAATTCAACTTGCAATTGTTGGCTTTTGGAATCTAATTTTTGGGAAATTAGATAAAAACCTATAAACACATAGTCTTTTTATCATTTGAAATCTAACTAGCAATAACATACATTATCAAGACTTCATGAGAGAAAATATTATTGTCAAGAGCATACAAGGGTAGATTTATCAATCATTTGTTGTAGAAATCAAGATGCTAACATCAAGTTCAAGTCTATGTGTGTTCATGTCATTATGCGTTGTTGATCTTAAAGCATCCAAGAATTTCAAGTATCTAAATCCATCAAGCAAAGAAAGATCAAGCTCCTTGGAGTGATATGTTTGAATTCAGTCCTAAGGGAAGCCTCTGAATGGTGGTGAGTTGTAGCAAGCATTATTCATTCATCATTTCCTTCATTTTTCATTATCTTTCTATCAAGGTTTAATTACCAAACTTGGGGTTTGACTAAGGAAAACCCCCATACAATTTTTTTTCCTCTTTGTGTGTGTGCAAATTACAGGTTGATAAAGAATTGAAGAGATCTTGAAGGATAAATTTATATTGTTGCACAAGTTGTCATCATTGTTTCCAAGCCACAAAAACTAAGTTGCAAAATTTATTTCCAACTTTCTGACGGTGGGACCTATGTCAAATAGAAGCCAAGATCCAGCATCAGAGGATTGTCAAAGGTTATTTTGGAAGCCCTAACAAGGACCCATTCACCCAAGGGTCAATTTATCCCTTAGAAAATGTCATAAACAACTTTTAGTGACAGGTACATCCCATTACACCCTTCTCAGATTTTCCTACAAATTGTCATTTTTGTTTATGTACATTCGAGAGTCTGTATTTTAGGTATTAATCTTATTGTTCATTTGGCTCCAGTATTTCAAAATCATTTTAGTTTAGTTTTAGATCTATCCTATTGTTCTAAGGATTGAGATCCACGTCTGATTGATTCACCATTGAGATTGAAAGTCAATCTTTACACCTCGTAATCTCTTTCCTAATGAAATCTATGGGGAAAGGCACCTATTAATATTCATAAGGTTTTGTAAACATCCCACAATCATTAAAACACCTTGAGGATCCCTTTCCCCAACACATATACACCTCCGCCATATTCACCTCCATCTCAAAATACAACCAATGATTTTGTTATCAACCAGCTTTTGAAAAATATCACATCCCTTCAACAATAAATAACAACATTGAACCAAAACCAAAATAGACAACCTTCACAATATGTCAAAAGAAACCCATTGTCATTGGATATATTGAGAACACAAATGCCACAAGGCATAGAGATACCTAGATTTGAGAAATATCGCAATAAAGGAGATCCTAGCATCCATGTATGTATATACAACCTTATGTAGTGACTTCATTTTTGAAGATAAGCTATTGGCTAAGCTTTTTCCTAGTTCCTTAAAAGATACAACCTTGGAATAGTTTTGTTCCTTATTGAATAACTCAATCCAATCATTTAATAAGATTTTTGATGACTTTCTCAACCATTTCCAAGTGTACATTGGTCCTAAGATGGCCCTACCTGATTTGATGCAATGTAAACAAAATGCATATGAAAAGGTCACTGAATTTATAACACGTTATCAACTGCTTTACTCACAAATCAACATTAAACTTCACAATGCTGATCTTCAAAGAATGTTCATTGATAACTTACAAAAAAATATCCAAGATAAGATTGGGATGATGAAATTTACCTCCTTTACACACTTATGCAAGACTCTCTGTTATTATCAGAACTCACTTAATCAACGTGTAAGAAACTACTTCAACTCATCCTGAAAAATCTGAAATCGTGCTTCATAACAATTTCCAACCATTCAAGAAACAAAACAAAGGATTTATACATATAAATCAACCTCAAACAAACCACCATGTTGAACCTCAAGTGGCTGCCATTAAAACAACTCCATACCAAATTCAGGATAAGAATAGACAATTCACCCCGTTACCTGATACCCTCCATTTGATTATGTTGCAACTCTTGAGAAAGAATATAATCAACTTACCTCCCATTAAACCTCTTGATACCACTAAGCCTTTACCTCCGCACTATAACTCAAATGAATTTTGTCACTATCATTGAAAAGTTAGACATGATATAGAGTGATGCATGCATCTTAAACATATAGTGCAAGACCTCATTGATTCCAATCACATCCAGTTGGGCGGTGTTAATGATCAAGGAAATAAATCCGTTGCCTGACCCAACCAAAGTTTGCAAAGCTTTACCAATCCAATTCCAAACAATTCCATCTCATTTGTAAAAGCTAGTGATAAAAAGAATGATGTGATGAATGCTAACAAGATACAAGATATAATTGATGATGATAAGAGTGATAATGGGGATGATCTAGATGCTATTATTGGATTCATTTAAGTTCAACCTCATAAGGGCCAAACCAAATTGTCTCTTGAAATTTTTTTCTCAAAGAGTGATATAATTAAACATGCACTTAGTGGTCCTCTTTACATAGCCAAAAGAATCAATGACAATCCTACAAATGGGATATTAATTGATCATGTCTGTGCAGAGAATGTGAACTCTAAGGAATTATTATTTGTCCATGAACTTTACTAATATTTTTATGAACAATTGAAATCATGGATCAAAACACAAGATGGTTTTGCTTTCCCTACAATAGGTTCGATCACTTTTCCATTAAAAGTTGGATTGAAGAAATTAAATGTATCATTCTCCATCATCCGGATGTTAGATCAATTTCGTGTGAAGTTAGGCTATTCATGGCTACGCTCCATGAATGTCATCACATTAATTATTCACAAATTCTTGAAATTTCTATTTGACAACCAAATTTTTATGGTGCATCATAGTGGATTTAATCCTTTGTCTTCCTGTGGGAACTTTTCATTGGATTTATTTTGGCCCGAACCTATGGAACCTATTGCACCTCGTAAGGATTTCTTCTTTAAATCATATCAAAAGTTCAAAGCTAAGCGTATAAAAGAGTTATCCCTTGCCAATATCCCACCTAAAACTAAAAGATCTATAGTTGTTCCTCCCACTCCAATTATTGTGAATGAACACATGCTTGAACCAAAAGCTCTGTCAAATAATCAAACTAAGTATGATGCTATTATGCCACCTATGTCCTACAAGAGACCAAGAGATAACCATACAATTCCATTTGTGCCTCCTAAAACCAAACAAGTTTATAAACCTAAAGAGAAAGTGGTTTCCCAACCCACGTAGGTCCCTTTTGCGCCTCCCCTAAGGGAAGAAAAAACATTGAAAGTTGATAAATCTGCTCCTACATTGTCATAACTTGAAAACCGTGCAAGAAGAAACTAAAATGCTAAAGATTGTAGGCGTAGACATCATGCTATTGCTCGTCAATTCGAATAAAATAATAAACCAATAATATTCCAAGATCAACAACCAACTCAAACAAATCATGTTGATTCTCCACCTTCACCACAACATGAAACTTCTAAACCACAACAAAAACAAGAACATACAATAGACATTGTCATTAGACCTCTTATTGTGATTAAATTGGATGATGATGATGAGATTGATAAAATTGATGAAGTGCGTAATGAATTGAATTTGTTGTTTTCCACTTCTATGAATTTAGATGGGGGAAACCGTGATGATCCTCTTGATGCAAGTGACCCACCATGTGTTGAACCTGGTGATGCTCCTAGTATGGCACTTGTTGTAGTACCTTTGGCTAGTTATTCGCCTTTTGTATATGATGAGAAATATTGAGATGTAGATGGCCTACTTTAGGTTGGCTTGCATGTGACATTATTTCTTTTCTTTTCATGTAGATTTGTGATTGTATATACGTAATGTGATCCCCAGTATTGTGTTGCTTGGAATGTCTTTATGTTTGTGAGCTTTTTTTGGATGACCCTTGTTACTCTGTTGGTGCAAGGATACAAAGGAAGCAAATCTGTCATGATATTCTTCTATTTGTATCTACATTCTTCTATCTATCGTAAACATTGTCTTTTCTTTTGTCTCATGTCCTTTTGGGGACGATGCAAGGCATTGAGACATCTAAGTCTCTTCCATGTTCACCCAAAATATTTTCTTTTCTTTCACTCTCTATGTCATTCTTTCTTTGTGTTTGTTGTTCTATGAGTATTTGGGGAATGATGATAGTTTTGATCTCTATTATATCATTGTAGGAAATACATACACTGAACCTAAATCCGTAGATCCCTTTTGTGTTATATTTTGAGATTGCATGTGGGGGAAACCTATTCTTCATGAAGTGGCTTTATTTGGAAACATATCATTGGAACAGGGATTTCCAAATAAGCTCTCATTGCCCTTTTATCAATTAGCATTTATCATTTCTACTTTAAAGTAATTGTCCATAGCATGGTGTTTAGCAATTCCTTTAAAGTGGGGGCATACAAATTGGAATTATTTCATCTTGGCATTTGCACCTCCTAAGGTGAGTTTCATTTTTAGTTTAACATTTTTCTTCATTTTTGTTCATAGCAGTTGGACTTAGTATAACATTCGTATAACATCTTAATCATTTTGTGGCACCTTATCAAAGTTATCAAGAAGTATAACTTTTGGTATGGTTGGCTTATGGGTACACATTTTTGTGATGAATTTTCCCATCTTCCACCTTTTTATGGGCACACACCTTATATATCTAGTTTGTGTTTCTCATTTTGTCTTTGGGGCTCACCTAGTGTATATCAAACTGCACTAGCCCTTGTGAGTGTATTTTATGGACGTGGCATAATACAATTTGTTAGTCCATCCCTTTTTTCCTTTTTGCATTGGCTTTGACATTGTATGCTTGTGTATCTTGTCTTGTTGCACATATCTTACATGCATGTGTGCCTTGTGTGCTTATGTTGGTTTTCCATGGGATCTTTGATCTAAGGGGCTTGATTTCCCTCCTTGATCTTTTTCATTCTATCTCATTAACATTTGTGCACTTGGACCCCTATTGACACATATTTTTCTACTTTAGTGTGAGTCTAAGCGTAAGTTCATACTCTCACTAAAGTGGGGGTTAAATGTAGTGTAGGAAATTGTATACCTTTATAATTTCACACTGTGTTTGGGTCACTTAATTTATTAGACTTAATTAAGCCTCTATTTTACCAAATTATGCATTCCAAAGCCTTATTTTTCTCATGTTTTGAAAGGAGAACCAATATTAAATAAATGCAATCAATAATTAAATCACCATGGAATATGCGTGTCCTGGACTTATAGGCCAAGACCCATTCACCCATGGGCGAATGGGTCCCCTATAAGTGCCAAGACCCATTTTAAAATATTTTTTTGGTGGTATTTTAATGATTCAAATTCAACTTGCAGTTGTCAACTTTTGCAATCTAATTTTTAGGAAATTAGATAGACACCTATAAATACATAGTCCTTTTATCATTTGAAATCTAACTAGCAATAACATACATTATCAAGACTTCATGAGAGAAAATATTATTGTCAAGAGCATTCAAGAGTAGATTTATTACTCATTTGTTGTAGCAATCAAGATCCTAACATCATGTTCAAGTCTATGTGTGTTCATGTCATCTTGTGAAGGCTAATATGCATTGTTGATCCTAAAACATCTAAGAATTTCAAGTATCCAAATCCATCAAGAAAAATACTTAGATCAAGCTCCTTGGAGTGATGTGTTTGAATTCAGTTCTCTAAGGGAAGCCATTGAAGGGTGGTGAGTTGTAGCAAGCATTGTTCATTCATCAATTCCTTCCTTTTTCATTATCTTTCTATCAAGGTTTAATTACCAAACTTAGGGTTTGACCAAGGAAAACCCCCATACAAAATAAAACATTTTTCCCCTTTGTGTATATGCAAATTATAGGTTGATGAAGAATTGAAGAAATCTTGAAGGAGAAATTTTACATTGTTACACTAGTTGTCATCATTGTTGTCAATCCATATAAACTAAGTTGCAAAATTTATTTTTGACTTCCTGAGAGTGGGACATGTGTCAAACAAAAGCCAAGATCTCGCATCAGAGGACTACCAAAGGTTATTTTGGAAGCCCTAAAAAGGAACCATTTTCCCAGGGATGAATCAATCCCTTAGCAGACCTTAGAAACAACTTTTGGTGATAGGTGCATGCCATTAGACCCTTCTCAAATTTTCCTGAAAATTATCATTTCCATTTTTGAACATTCAAGAATCTAAATTTTAGGTATTAGGGATTATTTTTCATTTGATTTGAGCATTTCAAATCATTTCAATTTAGTTTCATATCTGTCCTAAGGACTGAGATCCAGGTATGATTGACTCACTATTGAGAATGAAATCAATATTTACATCTTGTGATCTCTTTAATAATGAAATATGTGGGGAAATGAATCTATTAGGATTCCTAAGGTTTTATAAACATCCAAAATCATTAAAACACCTTGGGGATCCCTTTCCCCTACATTTCAAGTACAAGCACTCAAAGAAAAAAAAGGATCTTTCTTATACCACATACCATAATCTAGAGTTCCTTTTAGGTATCTGAATATTCATTTCATATATTTTTTATGAGTTTGCTTAGGATTGGGTTGAAATATGGAAACCAAACATACCACATGCATAACATCAGGTCCAAAAGTAGTTAAGTATAGTAAATCTCCAATCATATACCTATAATGAGTCTGATCAACCTTCAAAGACTCATCAGATTTGCTTAAGTGACAACCTGTCACTATAGGAGTACCTACTCGTTTAGAATATTTCATACCAAGGAAGAAAGAAAAATCACCAATCATTGACATATCAAATTCCTTCAACATTTCTTCTGCAAAGTTCTTACACATATCATCATCTCCACCAAAAATGATGTCATCAACATATACTACCACAATCAACAATTTATCTTCCCGTACCTTAATGCACAGATTAGTATCTGTGTTACCTTTCTTAAATCCTTCCTAAAGTAGGTACTTATCCAATCTAGCATACCAAGCTCTAGAAACTTACTTGAGACCATATAAAGCCTTCTTGAGTCTACAAACCATGTCCAGATTCTCTGATAACTAAAAACCATCTAGTTGTAATATATACCTCTTCCCTTAGATCACCATCCATTTGATATACCTTGAAGTTATTATGAGCAACAAGAGTAATAAACATCCTTATTACCTCCATCCTGGCTACCAGGGCAAAAGTTTCCTTAAAACCAATACCTTTAACTTGTGAATATCCTTGCAAATCAATTTGGCTTTTATTTCTTACCACTTCACAATCTTCATTTAGCTTATTCCAGAGCACCCACTTTGTTCATATCACATTCTTATCAGCAGGTCTGGGAACTAATTTCCAAGTTTGATTCTTCTTCATTTGATTCATTTCTTCTTCCATTACCTTTATCCAATTATCATCTTTTCTAGCATCAACTAAGTTCTTGGGCTAAGCTTTTGACAACAAACACAAATTTTCTTGCACACTAGCTCTTGCAAACTTTCTCTTGGTCAGCACACCTTCATCCTTATCTCCAATGATCTAGTCTATAGAAATACTTTGTTGGAGTTTTGAGAGTATTCACTAGTTTTGGTTCCTTCTCCTCTTTCTCTTCTACTACTTCTTCAATCTAGGGAGGTATATCAGATCTGCTAACCTCTGGTTCTTATGAGATTTGACATAGGTCTTCATCTAATTTGATAGTTGTACTTTCAATCATCTTTCCCAATCTCTTGTTGTATCATTTGTATGCCTTTCCCCTATTTGAGTAACCAAGAAAGATTCCTTCATCACACCTTGAATCAAACTTTCTAAGGTCTCTTTCATCTCTTTTGATATAACATCTACTACCAAAGATTATGAAGTATATAACAGTGGGAGGTCTTCCATACCACAACTCATAAGGGATCTTAGTGCTATTGAACCTTAATTGCACCCTATTAAGAAAATAGACAGTAGTGTGAATTGCTTCTTTCTAATACATATTTGACAGATCAACATCCATCATCATAGCTCTAGCTATTTCTTGAACAATCCTATTTTTCCTTTCCACCACCTCATTCTGTTGAGGGGTTCTAAGAGTAGAAAAATGTCTCCTAATGTCATGATCTTCACAAAAAATTTCAAATTCATATGAATTAAACTCACCTCCTCTATTTGACCTTAAACTTATCAAAGGCTTCTGATTTCTCTCTTAAGAATGCAACCTAAGTCATAGTGTAATCATCTATAAGCAACATAAAATACCTTTCACCTTGTTGAATCCTTATCCTTGTAGGTCCGTATAGATCAATGTGGATTAGCTCCAATGGCCTTAAAATAGAGCACTCCTTTCTTTTGAAACTAGTCTTTGTTTGCTTCCCCATTTGACATTCTTTGCACAATGTTTTTGTATGCATGATTATCTTGGGCATATCTCTCATTGCATGGGAGGAATTGATCTTCACCATATTTTCAAAGTTGACGTGATCCATTATTTTGTGCCATAACCAACATTCTCTGGATTGAGCTAATAAGCATTACCTTCCATTAGCCTCCTTTAGATGATATCCATTACCACTTGTCCTTGTTCCTTCAACAACTAGTCTTCCAAACCCAACTTTTCTAATCTCACAACCATTAGCATGAAAATTAAGGTTGTACCCTTTACTGCATATTTGAATAACATTAAGAAGATTATGCTTAGATCTTTGACTTAAAGGATATCTTCAGTTCTATTCTTTCCATAAATTGTTACATCACCTTTTCCACAGATTTGTGTTGACTTGTCATCACCAAACTTAATAGCTCCACCATTAACTTTCCTCTATCACCAGTCATGTGGTGAGAACAACCATTGTCAATCACCCAAGCATTTTCCTCTTCCTTTGCAAGAAAGGTAGTCCATAGTTTCGTTGATCTTTCATTAACCTTACTATTCTGCAAGGTACCATACCTTTTACATTCACCAATGCTGTTATTTTTGTTTTCCAAGGCCATGAATATATTTTCATCATTTGAATCATTATCCCCATCTTCAAAGGAACAACTGCTCTCCTTAGAATAGAAACCTCTTTTGATTTTCTCTCTTTTGTTATCATCAACAGATTCTTTATAGGGACATTTAGATGAAAAATTACCAATCCTTCCACAATTGAAACATTTGAATGTTAACTTACCTTTGTATTTTCTAGTGCCTTTCTTCAACCTTCTAAAAATTTTTGTTTCAATTTCATCAAAGTCATCATTTTGATCAACATATTCATCTTCAATCTTTTTGTTAGATTTAAATGCATCTTCCTTGTTTGGGACATCTTGATCAAACTCTCTCATTTCAAAGATAGTAAGAGCACCAAACATTTCATCAACTGAATATTGATCCAAGTTTTTAGATTCTTCAATAGCAGACACTTTATGATTGTAAGCTCTAGGGAGAGATCTTAAAACCTTCTTCATAATGACATTTTCCTTCACTTCTCCACCAAGACCAATGATACCAAAAAAAAATTCATGCACCAAAAGCATATAGCTTGTAATGTCATCATCTTTTTTCATCCTCAAGGTCTCAAATCTACTTTTAAAGATCTACATCTTGGCTTGCTTTACTTCTGTATCACCTTCATAGATATTGTTGAGCTTTCTCCAGACATCCTTAGCAAAAATTTAGTTCATCACCTTCAAAATCTCAGAATCAATCAATCCACATAAGAGAGCATTCTTAGCCTTAGCATTCTATTTATATAGTCTGATTTCAACTAGATCTGTTGGAGTAGTAAGAGAAACATAACCATCCTTGAATGATTTCCACACACCAAGCCCTAGAGAGTTTAGGTGGCCTTCCATTACCAGTTTTTAAAACTAATTAATCCCATCAAACCTAGGACCCATGTGTGAACCATCATGTTGTTGCAAGATGGTGTGTCCCTTGGTCTTCCTTGCAGCACAATGCTTGGGTTTGTGACATGGTCTAACCGCCTCCTGTGGATCTTAACTGACACTTGTATTGGGCATTGACAGGTCGACCTTTTGGTGCAATGACAAGGCCAACAATTGGTATCAGACCTGGTCACAGGTTCAAACCCCTCGCTTGTCCTGGGGGGGATTGTTGCAAGATGGTGTGTCTCTTGGTCTTCCTTGCAACACAACGCTTGCGTTTGTGACATGGTCTAACCGCCTCTTGTGGATCTTAACTAACACTTGTATCGAGCATTGACAGGTCAACCTTTTGGTGCAATGACAAGGCTAACACGTATCATCCCAAATATTTTCCTCAAGATGTTAAGCGTCAATAGAGGAACTTGGCTCTAATACCAATTTTTGAACACACCCGAAGACTGAGAGGGGGAAGGGTGATCAATTTACTCAAAAACTTAAACTCTTCCAAAACTTGAATTCCTCAATACAATACAAACTTCAACCCTCAAGTAGATTAGCAGAAGGATATAGTAGTTTAAACCCTCAACAACTTCAACAAAGAAAGATATAGAAATTCTACTTCTAACTACATCAAAATCAAAGAAAAATGAAGCAAAGGACACACATGCACAAATGAACACCATATTTATGTGGAAATACCAATGAGGGAAAAGCCACAGTGAGAATTAACTCACAATATAAAGGCTCACTACCAAAAGAGACTTGTAGACCAAGACACACTACCTCAACACAAGATACAAAGGACTTTCTAAACTGAAGAAAACAAAACTTCAAGAGCAAGATACAAGTACCTGATGAGATTCACTATCTCAAAGTAGGATACAAAGATTTAGAGAAAGATTAATTTTTTTTTTCAACACAACACTCCATTGATTGAGGCGTTATAGCACATTTAATTCTATCATTCACACTTCCACACTTCTTATGTGCGATTTTGAAATACAATCCACACTTTCTTGTTTTCACGCTTGTACACTTTACCATATTGTTGCATCCGAAATGATTTTGCATTTATATCCACCATGACAGTTCAAAACTTCAATTAGGTTGGCTAGGAAGAAGATATGCAATGAAATCAACAAGTCAACCACCAAAACATAATGTGGTTCTATCCTGAAGATAAAGAGGACCAAAAAAAACTTAATACATCTTCCAAATTGATCCAAAATAATTAACATGCTGGTGCACATCAATCTAAGTCGACATATTTAATTGTTGGTGCAAACCCCCAAGCACACAACACAAGGAAAGGAACAAGCCTTGTCAGCTAGATATCCACAAATAACATAGGAAGCCAACTCAAGACAAAATGCAACACCAAAGAGGCCAATCAACAACGTGTGGATCACATGAGGATGCTACATGAACACCCAAAAACACTTCCAAAGATTTCTTACTTGGGCATGTGCAGGATCATGGTATGCCAAAAAGTGGCAATGGAGAAAAAAATATGTGTTTCTACGACTCAAAAACGCGAAAATGCCGAGTTGACTTTATGTGGCTCGGGTGACTACCGAAGCAAAGCCCAAACCTAGATTTCAAAATCGGATATCCGATCCAAATCGGATATCCGATTTTAGACACATATATATACTTCTATTTCGGCCCGAGTAAAACCTCATTTTCATTCGACATTTGCTTAACCGCGGCGGGCGCATAGTGGAAAGTTGATTCCGCAAATCAGATATCCGATTTGGTGTAAATCCATTCAAAAGGTTAGATTCTTGATTTTTTATTTGCTCTAATCAAATTTTCGATTAGATTTGTTTAATTTTAGTTGATTTTTTTCAAAATAGGGTTTTTTGATAGATTTTTTATGAAAAATTTGAGTTTAGCATGGATTTTGATGAAAATTGAATGTTTGCAATGGATTTTGACTTAAAAATAGTGTTTTTTATGTATTTGGATTAAAAATTAGAGAATTTTATAGATTTTTGTTAAAAACTAGGGTTTTTGTTGGATTTTTTAAAAAACTAGGGTATTTTTATAATATTTTCATTTATATTGTCTAATTTTAATTAGATTGATTTGTTTTTATATTTAATCAGGCATTATGGCTGCATGTATATAAAATTAAAATTTTGTGCATTTCTAAAAGTATTCCTATTGGCAGACCTAAACATCTTCAATTAGGATCCTCAGATACTATATCTCATTTTTAGATTTTAAATTTAACAAAAATCAACCTCATCAGTCTAGGGTGCCAATTCCCTGTCCAATCAGTTTTGACAAAGATTTGGATCATAGTTCTATCTCTATGATTCTTATGTTGTTTTGGGTTTTGTGTGTGCAAATTATTTTAGTTTTTGTGACTATTTTGTGTTTTCCCTTCATTGTATGAGCATTAAATTGTTTTGAATCTTGTAGAAAATTTATGAGCTTCATGACCTTGTGTCACTTCACTAATACCCACGTGAGATGTAGTTGTAGACTTATGGCTTCCTATGTTGCAATCATAGCCAATGTTGAGCTTGATTCTTATAACTCTTTCACTCAACGTATTATGTCTACCCAATCCATCTTATATTCCCTCCCTAGTCCTACATTACCCATGTCTTTTTTGTAACCTAACATTTATGTGGACTTGGCATATGTTATTTCTAAGGTCCCCAATGATAATCTAGAATAATTGGATAAAGACCTACAATGAATTCAACAATTCTTAAGCATTGAACCTTTGGATGGAGAAGCAATCCCTCTTTTGGATAGCATTGGGAAGTTGGTAAATGATTAGGAAGGGATAGAAGTGTTACGTAGCCTAGCTAATATAGTAGATTCTAATATTCCTTTGGTAGCTAGTTTCACGAAATTTTTGACTAATGCTCAAAATCCTTTTGGAAAATAAGTTTCCTCTCCCACAATAATGCCTTCTATTCCCAACTTTACACCTCCAGTCATAGCATCAATGATGGATATAACAATGGTTTAAACTCAAGCTTAGGAATTTCTAGTGGAAATTATAATAGTTTTGTCCCTTCACCTATAACACCTCCATATTCATCACCCCTCCTAAACATGAAATATAATATCCCACCATTCCTCCATACTAGTTCACCATACTTGAAAAACTCTCACAACATGTGGCCCAATGATCTTGTGATAAATCAACTTTTTTAAAGCATGACATTATTACAACAACAAATTTCAAACTTAAACCAAAATCAAACCAATAGTAAACATCCAAAATACCTTACACATAGCTCATTAATGTTCACTATTTTAAATACACCTATACTAAAAAACATTGAAATACCTCGCTTTGGAAAGTACAATGGTAAAAAATATCCTAATAACCATTTGTTAGTTTTTACTACCTTGTGTAGAGACTTTATTTTTGAAGATTCACTCATAGTGAAACTCTTTTCTAGATCATTGAAAGATATGGCCTTGGATTGGTTTTGTTCATTGTCAAACAAATCAATTACCTCCTTTACACAACTCATTAGTGATTTCCTCCAACACTTTCAAGTGAACATCAATCCTCAAGTTACATTAACAAATTTAGTTCATTGTAATCAAGGACCTAAAGAGAAAATAAAAAACTTTATGAAATGATACTAATCCCTTTATTTGAAATTCTCCTATAGTCTTCAAGATGTTGACATTCAAAGGGTGTTTATAGGTAACTTACAACCTAATATTCAAGATAAGAAATTGCTAATGAAATATCCATCCTTAACATGTTTTTGTATAACCCTTCATGATTATCGAATATCGATTAGTTGGTATGAAGGTACCCCTTCATAGGCTCCTATTGGTCAATCATATAAGTCATGCCTCAAAACAACTATCAATCATTTAAAAAGAAAAACAAAAAATTCATTACTTGATAAACATTCATGTCAAACTGCTAATAATATTGAGACAGAAGTAACTATTGTAAACATAACTCTAGATATAAATTTAGGCCATGAGATAGGAAATTTTCATAGTTGTTTGATTCTCTCCATGTGATCATGTTGCAATTGTTAAACAAGAATATGATTCAACTTCCTCCAATTAGTCATATTCAAACAATTAAACCTTTACCACCAAACTTTAATGCAAAAACATTTTTTCAATATCATTACACCTCGACATGATATGGAAAGATGTAAGCATATTTATAACCAAGTGCAAGACCTCATTCTAATCAAATCCAGTTGGATGACCTATTAATGACAAAGGAAATAAATTGGTTTTTTCACCTAATCAATACTTACAAATATTTACAAGCCCATTGCCAATTCATTCAACAAACTTTGTTCAATACAATGATAATGAAGAAGATGATAATGATTTTCCATCTTTATAAACGTTACTAATATTCAAAATCATAAAGGAAAAACCAATATTTTGTTTGACATTTCTTTACATATATTGATTCTTCTATAACTACACTCGATGGTCTTCTTTATATCAAGTTTGCAGAAACCCGAAAAAGGGAATACTCATTGATCCCATGTACATAGTGAATATGATAAAAAAAGAGTTATTGTATGTACATGAACTTTATGCAGATGATTATGAACAATCAAAAGCATGATTAAAGCTCATGATGGTTATGGCTTCCCTATAATTGGTTTGATAACTCTCCCAGTAAAGGTTTTTATGTATTTGGATTAAAAATTAGAGAATTTTATAGATTTTTGTTAAAACTAGGAGTTTTTGTTGGATTATTTTTAAAAACTAGAATTATTTTATAATATTTTCATTTATATTGTCTAATTTTTAATTAGATTGATTTGTTTTATATTTGTCGGGGCATTATGAAACAGCGACAATGAAAATGCACCACCTCCACCACCTCCACCACCTCCACAGCCATCAATTCAAGAATTAATTTCTGAAAAATTACAACAATTAAGGGGCATTTTTGAAGTTTATACGAGAGTCCCTCGATTATCTGAGATGTCAAACACAATGAAAGAAATAATTAAAAACATAGAAACCCTCTCCTCGCAACATAATGCCTTTCATTTGTGGCAAGAAGACATGAGAGAATATTATGCATGTGGATTGTCCTAT
>VDFB02000015.1:594519589-594553731 GCA_007258455.2 Sequoia sempervirens | reverse complement strand
TGTTTAACAGCTTACTTTGTTTTTCTGGACTTCGCCCATGTGGCTGACGACTTTATTTTTAGCCAAAATTGATAAAATGAAAAGGGTTTGTAGAGGAGATTATCAGCTTTTTGCCAATATAAATTATGTTTTATTTTGAATTTAGTAGATTATTATTATTTATTTTCTACTAGAATTATGACAAAAGTCCTGATTGATAGGCTGATTGCAAAACATTTATAACTTTCAAACGGTATCATATTTTTTGAATCAAAACATGCGTCACATTCTATGCTTTGCATACTATAGGATAAAAAATAAAATTAATTTCATGAAATTTTGACCAAGTTAAAGGTGAGTCGGACATACGAGTTTATATTTTTTAAAAAGTTGTAATAAAAAAATCATAATTAATTATTTACTTGGAAAAATTACAAAAATATCGTCACATCCGGACATGAGTCCTCTACTTGCATCTAAAATTTCATAAAAAAATATTATCATTTTATTATGGTTAGGGTGGTCAGACAGACACCTACTTCTTAATTTTTTCCTAAAATTTAAGTAATACTGCATTGAAATTTCAAATTTTCACCAAATAGATTTTTGTTTAAAAAAAAATAAACCTAGTAGTTTAGAAACTACATTCAATTTTCCACAGAATCTATTCTTACATGTTTTTGAAATAATATAGATAACTTATTCAAATTTTTACGTCAAGTTGCCTAACTCTAATTGTTCAGAATTTTCATTGCCACTTAAGGGCCTGTTTGGCCCATCATGATCCTTTTACATACCCACTTATAGTCATGCCACTAGCAACCACTACAAACCAAACAAGAACAAAATAGTTCATCCCATAAACACAAAATTCTCAATCATGAGATATAACATTAACAAATCAACTTGCGGACCACTTCAACACATAAAATCGAAACTAAGATACTACATAGATGTTGAGAACACATTCACCAAGCCGTAGGAGTAGAGACATCAATGTGGAGAAATGCAGAGCATTTCCCATACCAGTCTAGACACCCAACAACACTGTCAACCTTCTGCAATTCACAAAAATCTCCTCGATAACATTGATGACTTGAAAAGATGGGAGTGCAATATCCACAAAACACTGACTTTGAATCCCAAACCGCAAGACTATACCTTCAAAAGTGGAGGAATGCAAAGAATTCTCCCAAGTAGACTTCAAGCGACTTCCTAAAACAAGAACACTTAACCAACTTGCAAAGGCCAAAAATTTCTTTCAAAAACACATCCTACATCATGAACATTAGAAGAGAGCATAAGAAATACTATAGAACTTTAACAAAATATTTCCACTATCAACAACACTTCTAATCCTCATCTTAATATATCATTATGAAATCAACTTTGCTGACAACAACTATACTCAATTCTTTTTTGATTATCACCAGACAAGGCATGAAATCCAACCATGAACTTCAACAACAACACCATATATCAATGTTGGTCCAAACTGAATGTTGTCAACAATGACACTCAAAGCCAACAACCTTCCTCACTTCACAAGTAATGACAACCAAAAACTATTCATCAAGTGTTGTCATCAAGCCACTGACAACAAGCTCATCAACCATTGCTAAACATATAACAATATTTATCAAGTGTTGACACCAAAGACAACCAACAATTAGTGGACATCAATGACAACAATTGCCAACAGTTTCATATTGTTTGTTTTATCTTTGGCTGACTTGCAAATGTAATATTTTATGTTGTAGGCTGAGATGTGAATTGTAATCAATGTAATATCATGTATAAATTGTAAACCTAGTTGATTTGGGTAGAAGTAGAGTGTGTGACATGATGAAAATTACATAAGTGACTAAAAGAGAAAGAGCAAAAGTGTAAGTTCCTATTTGGTCTCATCTTGAACATATTTTTGTGACAAAAGGGAAGTGAAGAAGGTGCTGAATTGTTTGTTGGAGGCAGTAAGCCAAAGGAATTTTTTTTTGAAGGTCAAAAGTAGTGAGCTAGTAAGCTATAGAGAAGACACTTGCAGAAGTGAAAAAGCATAAATGTAATCATAAAAAAGAGAAGGGAAAAGAAAAATTGCAATCATAAAAAAGATTGGGCCTAATTGTCAGTTTTAGATAGTGGAGGGATCGTCATTTTGTAATCATTCATGAGTTTGTTCTCAATTTAGGGATTTGTAGCTTCCTTGGGTTGTGGCCCTAAAACAAAGTCTGCAGAGAGTTGTAGCTTCCTTGGGAGTGACCCTAAAACCTCTTTTCAGGGAGTAGTAGCTTCCTTGCATTGTAGCCCTAAAAATAAGTTGTGACTATTATTCATTTGTGAGATTGGATTAGGACCTTAGCTCCTAGTAGCATTTCTCACCATGGTTTTCCTCCTCGGGTTTTTCACATACATATGGTGTTGTGTTATGCATTATTTCTATCTTTCATGTTCTTTCTTATGTGGTAGAGTTTGAAGTTTCTTTTGTTTTGGAAGTTTTGAGATCTGATAGAATATTAATTCACCCCCCTCTCAATATTTCAATGTATGTTCAACAATTGGTATCAAAGATTGGTTCCTTAGAAGAAGTCTAACAACTTGAGGAAGATTTGAGATGGAACAAGAAGGGTCTAACAAGGTGCCTAGGTTTGATGGAACAAATTTTTCTTTATGACAATTTAGGATGGAATCCTATCTATCCTCTTTAGGGTTTGGTGTTTGGAAATGAGTCAAGGATGGTTATATTGTTCCTGCTACTCCTCCAATTGATCCATCAGAGATTAGGGCATATGAGAACAATGGAAAAGCTAAGAATTCTATCTAGAGTGGGCTAGTAGACTTTGATCTTGTAAAAGTAATGCACTGCAAAGGAGGTCTGGGAAAAGCTTAGTGGCATCTATGAAAGAGATGTCAAAGTAAAACAAGCCAAGTTGTAGATATATAGAGGAAAGTTTGAGAACCTAAAAATGTCAAAGGATGAAGGTATTGCAGGATATTTGCTTTGGGTAGATGTAGTCAATGCAATTAGAGGACTTGGTGAAGGGCTAGAAGAACCAGTGGTGGTAAAAAGGTAACGAGATCTCTTCCTAAAGTTGTTAGTCCTAAAGTATCTTCTATTGAGGAAGCTAGAGATTTAGATAAATTGTCAATGAATCAATCATATGGTGCCCTCACTACATTTGACATGAGAGAGTTTGACAAAGAAGATCCAAAGAAAGAAGTAGCTTTCAAATCCAGTAAGAAGGAAATGTATGAAGCATCTGATCTAGATAGTGACACTGATGAAGAAGAAGCAAACTTTGTAAGAAACTTGAAGAGGGTAACCAACAAGTACCAAGCTACCTTTCAAATGTTTTAAGTGTGGATAAGTTGGTAATTTTTCCTCTAAATGTCCCTTTGAAAGATTCTGAAAAGAGAAACAAAGATCCTAGAAGAAATAAGTTCAAGAAGAGTCTCTACTCCAAGGAAAATTCTTGCTCTTCAAAGGATGATGAATCTAGTGGTTTGAATAATGAAGATGCAGTCTTTTTTTTGGTTGCTAAGAAGACTGAAGATGAAGCTATAGATTCAAGTGTTGTGTATATTTCCTTTCATACAAAAGATGAAGAAAAATCATGGGTGATTGAGAGTGATTGTTCTAACCACATGACAAGAGATATAAGCAAGTTTATCAAGCTTGTGAAGTGGAATGGAGGCATAGTCAAGCTTGGAGATGATACTTCGATACAAATTTGTGGAAAAGTTATAATAAGTATTGATGGAAATCACAAGACAAAGGATTTTCTTTATGTAAAAGGTCTTAGACACAATCTTCTTAGTGTGATTCAAATGTGCAAAAATGGATACAATCTCATATTCAATGAAAGAGGATGTGAAATCGAGAAAGGAAAATCTGGAAAATTGGTTGTAGAAGGATATAAGACAAGTGCTGATATATACAGTCTAAGGGATGCCAATGGGAGAACTTGTCTTCTTGGAAAAGCAAGTGAATGTTGGCTTTGGCCTAGGAGAATGTGACACATTAACTTTGACAATCTTGTGAAGGTCATCTCATTACATGTGGTAAGAGGTATTCATGAGATAATCAAGCTTGCAAGTACTGTG
Organism: Sequoia sempervirens; assembly: GCA_007258455.2. Lineage (NCBI taxonomy): Eukaryota > Viridiplantae > Streptophyta > Pinopsida > Cupressales > Cupressaceae > Sequoia > Sequoia sempervirens. Next base: position 594,549,654 of record VDFB02000015.1, on the reverse strand, counting down.
TACAAGGAATGTCAGTTTGGATAGAAAACAAGGATAAGTTTCAATTCCAAAGACTATTCTTCCTCAGACCATTGGAGTTGGTGCGGACCTACCCAAACAAAAAGTTTGAAATGAAAAAAGGTATTTCATGCTTTTTATTGATGATTTCTCTAGGATGACATAGGTTAATTTCTTGAAAGATAAATTTGATTCTTTTAGAAGATTCAAGATTTTTAAATCAATGGTTGAGAATGAAATGAATTCCAAAATCAAGTGCTTGAAGTGTGATAGAGGAGGTGAGTTCACTTCAAATGAGTTCAATGATTTTTGTGAAAAACATGGAATAAAGAGGCACCTATCTACTACTAAAACTCAGTAGATTGGAGTAGTGGAAAGGAAAAATAGGATTGTTCAAGATATGGAAAAGACCATGTTGATGGAAGAAAATATGCCTAATGTTTATTGGAGAGAAGTAGTTCATGTTGCAGTCTATATTCTTAACAAAAAATTGTTAAGATTGGACAACACTAAGACCCCATATGAGTTATGGTATGGAAGACCGATAAATATCAAGTACTTTAGAGTCTTTGGAAGGAAATACTACATTAGAAAAGATGAAGATACATTGGGGAAGTTTTATTCAAGAGCTAATGAAGGTATCTTTCTAGGATATCCATCTCAGAGAAAAGAATACATATGCTACAACAAAAGATTGAGAAGAATAGTTGAAAGTACAAATGTCAAGGTTGATAGTAATTGCCCACCATAAATTACATACAAAGTTTTTTTTATTTTACCTAACCAACCTCTCAGACATTTTTTCATACAAATGTCTTTCTGATGTTCCATGTTTGTTTTCTCTAGTTTGCAATTTCTTTATACATTGCATTCATTTAATTGATTCTAGCACTATTGACCATCTCAAAAATATCATATTCCAAGTTCCAATTTGACATCTATAATGAACATAGATCATTGTATAAAGAAAGACCATACATGAAATAATGAAAATTCCACAATAAAATCCTTAGGAATATAATTTCCAGTTCAGACCATAACCCAAAATTCAATCACAGAATAATTGAGAATAACAAATATTGTCAATTAAAAAATGTTTTCAATGTCTGCAAAATTATATTTATTTATTTATCACATTGAATACACAAAGAGTTTGTATCCTAGACCTATAATTTTTGCTCCAATCTTGCCATTACTTGAAGGGTTCATACATGATGAATAACCAGCTTCCAAAACACAAATAAAGACATCACACATGCCATAGCTACTGGAAATTACACTGACCAGAACTATTCCCTGGAGCTTACCAAATGACACATTATATCACAATTGATTATTACGATAAAAGGAACATATCATCCATATACGCCGCAAACCTAGAAATGATATAGGATATACGTCCTTCATGGTTCCCGTGAATGATCATTTTCCTGCCCACTCTTAGCAACGCGACTCCTTAGGAATTTTCAAACCAAATTGACTTAATACGTCGTTCACTTCAGTTGCAATCACCTTAAAATTTAGTGCCTTTCTATACTTTGTGAATGGTTGCAATAATTTTGAAATAAAATATACAATTGAATCCTCGTGTTTTCTCCTTTAATCTTGCGACTCAATAATAGTCTCCATACACAAGTGAATAATCATAATAAGCTTACATGACAATTATTAACATGACAACCATTATATAATTCACGCTACTCATATATATATATATATATAATATAATATGGTGGCAAATCAAAACCACAAACCTGCCCTTAATCGCCAGTTTCAATACTATTGCTGCATAGTATGAACTCCAAACTTCCAAAACGGGATAAGTATTCCAAACGACTTTTCAATTTCTTGTCCTGTTACCAATATCTCCTGACTATGTTCAAGCAATCTTGAAATGTAACAGAAGTATGAAGGAAAGGCTCATGATTTGACTATTCTCCAACTCTAATATTTTACTCGGAATGATATCTTATAAAGACCAACTTTTAATATTCCTTTGAGCTTGGATAGCATCAACTTTCAAGTGTTTTTAAGGTTATAGAAGTCTCATGGATTAGCAACGGATTCACCTTTCACCGACTTCTTAATATTAAAATACAATTCTGTCAATGACTCTGAATCTTTGTTAATGGGAATAGCTTCTTTAAATAATATGGTCAGCGGGAGTGCGATAACATTTTCTCCTTATATATCCAATGCCCCAACAAGACTTCTTCTGGAATGTATGATAGGGAAAGATATATAATAAATGAATCACTATTAATTTGGGTTAGCAGCGGTTTATTTCAAACAATCGAGACACAAAGAGACTCCCCGCAATTCTGTATCATCACACGTTAATGTTCCATTCCTGAAATAAGATACTACTCAAACATCTGTTCAGTTACAGGTAGCTAAAGAAAGATTATTTTTTCATATCCACAAGTTCCACAAACTTCATTCGGATTCCCGTTCTAATATCTGTGGCCTCAATTTAAACTAAGTCGACTCCTACTTTATAATACTGGTGCTATACATTCATAATTAATCAGATATTCTACAATTAAACATATCAACTCCCAAATTGATAATGCACAACTCCAATAAGATGGATATTATAAAAACTGAAGAATCAATTAAAGCATTTGTATAATCCCTAAATTGGAATTATCAACAATCATCCAGGGAGTGTCTCTTAACCTTGAAGATGATAAACTCTGTGAAGGGTTTCGTCCTCACAAAGTTTTGGGCGGTGAAATTCATTCAATCAACATAAACCTATTCTCCAAAACCAAAACCAGCATACCCTCAAATAAGCTCTTGCAAACTCTTATTCATTCCTCTTCGTAACTCCTCATGACCTCTTGAATTCTCCTCTTTCTTTTTTCACTTTTAAATTTATTTTTCGAGAATTCATAAAAAGCAACTTGGTTAATTCACTTAACTTTTAATAACTTAAGTTACTTTAATACCATTAAATAATTAATTTAAGTTGCCTTTATATTTTAACTTCTTCTTGACAACTTAAAATTAATTATTTAATTATATGCTGACTCAAAAATTGGGAACATTACAGTCCGCCCTTCCCAAATAGTGCTTGTCCTCAAGCAATGTTAGCACAACCTCCAAACCACCTGATTGAAACAAACTGAACTAGATGTGATTCCAAGATCCCAAACCAATCTCCTGAAACGATCACCAAGTTGTCGTTGTGTCACTCTAATAAAAACAATTAGCTCATCGTCATCAATCTGAGTTCGCATCTCTTATGAACTTGAAAAATAATCAACCTCTATCCTCAAATTGAAACAACTCTAAAATTTGTAATTTGCACCCTGATAATTCACTTGCCACAACAATCTAATGAGGTACATATCTGCAATCAAACTGCCTATCTTGATTTTGAACAACAAAAAAACACTCTGATCATTAAGAAAGAATGGTTCTCCTCGACAACCACCACAAAGTCCCATGAATGACGAAAATAATTTTTTGATAAGCTACTAATTGAACAAAAAACAATATAAACAATTTTGAGACCAATTGATAACATCTTAGAAGCATTCAATTTCCAAATGCCAAAATAGCTTACTTACGCACACCAGAATATGCAAATGGCTACAATCAACAATATAACATCATAAGATATATGGACCAAAAAACTAAAAAGATTGCCACAACCATTACTTAACAACATGGAATTACAAAATATCTGAATCATATCTAAAAATTCTTCCACACTTCGCTGCAATATAATCTACAAGTATTGAAATTTGATCAACTCATTAGCTAAATTTGTAAAAATCTGAATTACAATAGTGGGGTGATGCAGAGTAGGGTGGAGTAGGTTCAAACAACACAATTCAAACATTTCTTCAAGTCTCAAAACCCCAACAATGGTGGATTGCTCACAATTCCTTGTTTCACCTTCTAAGTCTACAAACCTAGTTTTTCTAACATATCTTTTAGAGAAGGCCGTCAACCTTCACACTCAATACCTTTTCAAATACCCATTAGGCTCTAGTTCAACATATCTCAATTGATAATAGGGTTGTTTTGAAACACTCTCTCCAAAATAGGTTTGCTCCACTGAAACTAGGCCAAATTAGGCCACTTTTCCAAAGCACCTCTAAGAAACTCAAACACCAAACACCAAACACCAAATCTTCACTCCAGAAGCTTAAACATGTCACATAGGGTCCCAATATGTAGTTTATTCCACCAAAACTCATCACGATTTTGCTGTCACCCTAAATTCCTAATCTACCTAAGCTTAACACATGAAGATGTTAGGTTAGAGCATGGACAAAACCACCCCAAACTCCATCCCCTGATCTAAACAACAACAAAATCCCTAAAAAACACACTAAGTTCCTCCATTCCACTGAGTTTGGCCAAGTTTCAATGGTGGAATGGGCTGCAATACATGATTTTATTCACAAACCCTTGAACCTAGGGTTTTACAGGCGGTTTTCAAAGAAACTCTTCAAACTGACTTGTTTCTCAATGAAATTCAATCACACCACATCCAAATCAAAGTAGATTCACTGTTTTAGCCTTTCACATTAATCTCAGAATTCAAATCAACTGTACAAAGTCGTACAAAATCAAAACCTACAGAAAAACACATAAAATATGCAGAAAATAGAGTTTATTTAATTTCTTATCCTCCAAAATCACATCAAAAGTGTTTCCTCAAAGTTTGAGAGGCCTTATAAACCCATACCAACTGGAATCCAATGGTCTCCAACCAACTTTCAAAAAGATGACTGTTCATATTCCCCACAAAGCAAAATTTGTCAAGTTGCAAAGCAACTTTTACACCATTTTGACAATATTTACAAAACACCACTAAATGACCCTACATGACTCAAATACATCAAAGATGGTCTCCATTTGACCTTATTACATCAAACATCTGAAAAAACACATAAACTCAAGTCTAGACACCTAATTGCATCAAATGACCAAAACTGACTTGGTGCTTCTGCACCATGGGGTTGCAGCTACAATGAAGAAGAATTCCTATATGCATAGGATTTGGGAGCCCTAAATTGATTGAAGAGTCTTCTCCAATGATAGAATTATCATAATCATTAAAATACAACTGATACATATGCCGCTTATTGACTGAAAACATTGACCAAACCATCTGAGTGTAAGTAACAAAATTCATGTGTCGGTTGGTCAAAAAGCGGACAACTTCAAATATGCAATTTTGCCTAAATACCATCCAAACATTAGAGTCTGAAAGTTCATTAACCTAATCTTGAATTTTACCTAGATCCCATATCTTGTATGTTGGATGTTGTGGTGTGTTGCTAATATGTGGTTGTCATTGATGTCAACACTATTAGCATTGTTGCATTAGAAGTTGTATATGTCGAGGATATTGAGAAAATTGTAATAAGAAGTGCTACAGGTTGTCAGTGGTGAAGTGGAGTTCTTTCTGTTGGTGTGATCAACACGTTGTTGTTCCGAGGTTGTGGACTAAAGGGTTTCTTGTTGAGTATATATAGATTATCCACGTTTAGTTTCAGAGATCCGCGTGAAGATTTGATCAAGTTATGAAGATTTGTGTTCTGACAGTTTTTCTGTTACTTCAGTTTGCATTCCTGAATGAAGATCATGTGATTTCAGTAAGTTCAGTTGTTGTGGATGCTTCTCTGGTGTTTCATGATGCTTGTGGATGTTTCTAGTTTGTGCTCTATCTATGTTGCACGCCCACATTGATTGTTGTGCTCGTGATATGAGATTTTCTCTTGCGTGTTCATGTTTTTCATGTTCTTGGCCGACAAGGTGTTGAAGCGTGTTGTGGATCTTCGAGGAGTAATTAATTGAAGTGGTTCGTGTTTGAGGATGTTATTTTCGGTCTTCACTATGTTGTGGCCGACCTTGGTTGATTCGCATGAATAATATTTATTTGTTTTGGGCCGACTGTTTGTAATTATTTTATTATCTCTTTGTGGCCGACTTATAACGATGAAATTTCTTGTTGCGGATAATAAGAGCAATTGTTTTATCATTTGGAAGAGTATGAGATAGAGAGGATGCGAAGTGTATGAGTCCTATGTGTGAATAAAGTTCAAATCATTCAAAGGCAGAGCAGAGAGTGAAGAAGAGTGAAGAAGAGTGGAGAAGAGTGAAGAAGTGTTCATGTGCTTAACCGAAACTGCAACCAGGCTTTAGCAGATTCTATTTTCTCAATTCAAAGTCCGATGGATTTAATTAGAACCTTTTTGTAAGACAATGTGTCTTCCTTTGTAATTGAGCAGTGACCTCTAGGCAGCGTGCCTGAATGCATGTGCATTCCCCATTCATATTCTCTTATACTTTTAACAGGGTATAATCTTGTGGATTGACCTCCACCGTGGTTTTTCCCGTAACAGGGTTTCCATGTAAAAATCTTGGTGTTATGTGTGCTTCTGATGTGTTGTTCATTTATGCTTTCATGATTAATGATCAGATCTGAGAATAAGGTTAATAAGTTGAATAAGTTTGAAATTCAGTGACAACTGATTCACCCCCCCCTCTCAGTTGTTTGCCCTTGTGTTGCCAACATTGTATTAATCACCAACCATAGCACTAGAATTAGGAAGTTTTTTATGCTCTAACACAAAAAGTGGATTATCAAAAGTGGAATCTACATCCCACTCAAAAAGAGGATTATCTGAAAACTAAAAAGAGTTTCTATCAACATGATTCAATTGATTAGCTTGTTGTTCCAACTCTGTACTTACTAACTTGGAAGGTTGCTCTAAATCAACATCAATATAAAGCTCATCAAACTCATCAACATGACTTGGGTTGCCACACATTAAATTTTCTGATTTGCTTTCATGTGTAGAAACCATATCATCTCCAAAATTGGTTTTTTCATTAGATGGTGTCTGCAATCCTCAAACAAAGAAGATGGGACATCGTTATGATCAAACACATTATTCTCAAAAGTATTTTTCTTCTTCCCGTAGGCTTATCAAATACAATCTCTACATCACCAACATAAAGATTTTTACAAACCTCACTTGTAGAAGCATCAAGTGGTTCTTTTTCCTCAATGTCCATGGTATTACCCTATTGGTAGAACACATTGTGAAAATTATTCTTTTGATTGTATGTCCCTACATTCCTACTTGCTGATTTAGTGAGCTTAAAATAAACTGATTGTTCATTCTCAAAAATATTGTAAAGATCAATGTACTCTACTTGAGTAATAGGGGTGCTTGAGGTACTAGTTTCATCCTCAATCCTTGTAGCAGCGTATCCATTAGGAATAGTTTTAGTTTCCTGCAACTCTCTCCCAACCTTTTCTTTGTGATTGACTTGTCTTCTTCAAGCTTCTTCACCTTTTTATCCGTGCATTGGTGGTTAGGCTCCTTAATTCCTCTACACGAGAAACAATGATTTTTTCTTCTAAGCTCATTCTTATTGATTTTTTTTTTCCCGTATTGAAGGATCCCTTTCCCTTAGTATTTTCTTTCTCTTCATCTACAATGAGAGTCTAACTCTTCTGAATGCTCTAATAATTTCATTAAAGCCTTTTCATATCTTTTGAAGCCTTGCATCAATTTTGTTATACTTTCTTGAATGGAATTCATCATCTCTATTGAATTTCCCATCATATTGAACTTGAAAGGAAGATGAAAGTCAGACACTAATTGAAAAATGAGCAACAAGTAGCTAGAACCCACTATTTGATCAAAAAAATTCTGCTAATCCAATTTAGTGTTAGAACCCACTGGATGGAAGAATCTACTGCACTGATACCACTATAATGGCCCACCGTAAATTGCATACAAAGTTTTTTCGATTTTACCTAACCAACTATTCAAACATTTCATCATATATATGTCTTTCTGATGTTCTGTGTTTGTTTTCTCTGGTTTGCAATTCCTTTATACATTACATTCATTTCATTGATTCTAGCACTGTTGACCATCTCAAAAATATCATATTCCAAGTTCTAATTTGACAACATCTATAATGAACATAGATCATTGTATAAAGAAAGACCACACATGAAATAACAAAAATTCCACAATAAACTCCTTAGGAATATAATTTCCAGTTCAGACCATAACCCAAAATTCAGTCACAAAATAATTGAGAATAACAAATATTATCAATTAACAATATGTTTTCAATGTCTACGAAACTATACTTATTTATTTATCACATTGAATACACAAAGAGTTTGTATCCCAAACCTGGAATTTTTGCTCTATTCTTGCCATTACATGAAGGGGTTCATACATGATGAATAACCAACTTCCAAAACACAAATAAAGACATCACACCCTACCGCAGCTACTAGAAATTACGTTGACCAGAACTGTTCCTTGGAGCTTACCAAATGACGCCTTACATCACAATTGCTTATTGCGATAGAAGGCACATATCATCCATATACACCAAAAACCTGGAAATGATATAGGATATACGTCCTTCATGGTTCCTGTGAATGATCATTTTCCTGCCCACTCTTAGCAACACGACTCCTTAGGAATTTTCAAACCAAACTAACTTAATATATTGTTCACTTCAATAAGAAATCACCTTAAAATTTAGCACCTTTCTGTACTTTGTGAATGGTTGCGGTAATTATGAAATGAAACACACAGTTGAATCCTCGTGTTTTCTCCTTTAATCTTGTGACTCAATAATAGTCTCCATACACAAGTGAATAATCATAATAATCTTACACAACAATTATTAACATGAAAACCATTATGTAATTCATGCTACTACTCTAATTAATATATATATATATATATATATATATATTTATTTATTTATTTATTTATTTATTTATACTTCCCAGAATAGCTATGGTGGCAAATCAAAACCATGAACTTTCCCTTAATCACTAGTCTCAATACTATTGTCGCATAGTATGAACTCCAAACTTCTAGAGCGAGATGAAGTTTTCCAAACAACTTTTCAATTTCTTGTCCTATTACCAATCTCTCCTGACTATGCTCAAGAAATCTTGAAATGTAACAACAGTATGAACGAAAGGCTCCCGATTTGGCATTAAACTCATGATTTGACTATTCTCTAGCTCCAATATTTTACCCAACACGATATCTTATCAAGACCAACCTTTAATACTCCTTTGAGCTTGGATAGCATTGAATTTCAAGTGTTTCGAAGGTTATACAAGTCTCATGGATTAGCGATAGATTCACCTTTCACCGACTTCTTAATATTAAAATATGCCTCTTCTCTCAATGACACTGAATCTTTGTTGATGGGCGCAAATTCTTTAAATAATATGCTCAGTGGGAGTGTGATATCATTTGCTACTTATATCCAACGCCCCAACAAGACTTCTTCTAGAATGCACGATAGAGAAAGATCGATAATAAATGAATCACTATTAATTTGGGTTAGCAATGGTTTCTTTCAAACAATCAATACACAAAGAGACCCCCCTGCAATTTTGTATCATCATACGTTAATGTTCCATTCTTGAAATAAGATAATACTCAGACATCTATTCAACTACAAGTAGCCAAAGAAATATTATTTTTCCATATCCACAAGTTCCGCAAACTTCATTCGGATTCCCGTTCTAATAGTTGTGGCCTCAATTTAAACTAAGTCAAATCCTACTTTATAATACTGGTGTTGTACATTCATAATTAATCCGATACTCTACAATTAAACATATCGAATCCTAAATTGATAATGCACAACTCGAATAAGATGGCTATTATAAAAACTAAAGAGTTAATTAAAGTATTTGCATAATCCCTGAATTGGAATTATCAACAATCATCCAGGGAGTGTCTCTCAACCCCAAAGATGATAATCTTTGTGAAGGGTTTCGTCCTCACAAAGTTCTAGGTGGTGAACTTCGTTCAACCAACACAAATTTGTTCTCCAAAACCAAAACCAACATACCCTCAAACAAGCTCTTGCAAACTCTTATTCATTCCTCTTCGTAACTCCTCATGACCTCTTGAATTCTCCTATTTCTTTTTTCACTTTTAATTTTATCTTTCAAGAATTCATAAAAAGCAACTTAATTAATTCAGTTAACTTCTAGGTAACCTATGTTAGGTTGCATAATGGTTTTAACCGCATGGACTTTCCTAGTGTTTGGAGTGCCATTGCTGAAATTCTCATGAGGTACGCCACTCTTGAAGGGTGGTTTTGTCACTTCCATTCCCACCTTTTCCATATGCTCAATCATCTTAGGTATGATATTAAGAGGAATTTCCCCTTTTGGCTCCTGTCTTCGCTTGAGCAATCTGTTAGAAATGTCCATGCCAAATGCAAGAAATTACCAATTCACCAGGGCCTTATTATGTGCTATGTAAGTTTCATTTTGTGCTACTTCCCTCCCCTGCTACTGTGTGCAAGAACACCTTGACTATCCTTGACCCCAGCAACCCCCTGGGGACCCCAACCTTTCTGTCACTATCGACGAAACACCTCTCGCCATTCGTCGTAGCACCCAAGCCTGGGGTAAAGCCCCTGTTAATGATAATACCCCCTATCCCTATAATATGCACTCCCCTGTCGTAGCCCACGTCCACGCCCATTTCTTTTGGGTCAGAGGATTTTGATAACTCTAATGATGATGATGATTCGTGGAATCCAACCTCAGCTAACTCTCCTGTTCACTCCTCGACTCAGGGCCATGACTCAGAGGTTCCCAACACCCCTCCTATTTCTAACCCTAACCTTCAAAATTCTCCCAACTTGTGCATCAATTTGGAGGAACCCGGTACTGACTAGGTCGATTCGCCTCCCTGCCAACCCCATAAGCAAAAAATTAAATGAAATTTCAGAGAATATTAATGTTTAGAAGGATATTATGAAATGGTTCTTGGGTTAGTTGGTCACGGCTAAAGAAAGAATCCAAATTCTGGAAGGCAAGGTTCTAGAACAACAGGTCCTATGGCCTGGGGAGGTGGAGAATAAGATGCATTGGGACATGATTACTTCCTTGGCTAGGTCTTTGAGAGGTGGAAAAAAGAGTTGGATGATCTTTGGGCCATCGTTGGTACTGAGGAAGAAAAGAATAATTGACTGAGATTGATGCTATCCACCAAAACTAGGAGAAGACCATGCAGTGCCTGAGGGTTATCACCAACTACAACAAAGATACCATGAAGAATACTACCCTTACCCTTCAGGTTTTTCAAGATGAGTTAAGGAAGAGCCAGGGGAAGTAGATTGCAAAAGGTGTGGATGATGGTATCACGTAGAAGAAGGGAAAGAAGGTGGACACCTCGACTCATGACGTTACAACAGATACCCAGGCCATTCATCAGGGGCCTGTGACTTTCAAAAAGAAGCCCCAATTCTTGTCTCAGGAATGGAACTCAATCATTGGTCTCAAGCTTTTAGGAGACTTGTAGGTGTCTGGTGGTTTAGCGTTGGTCCTGGCTTTGTGGGTTTATTTTTGTTTATATTACTATTGGTCGAACTGTTTAAGCTTTAGTTTCTATTTACTTTTTGGGTTTTCTCACTGCTCGCAAGTTCCTGGTCTACCTCTATGGCTATTTTATAATGGGTACTGGCCCTTCTAGTTTTAATCTAATCCAAACTTAAGTTATTTTAATACCATTAAATAATTAATTTAAGTTGCTTTTATATTTTAACTTTTTCCTGACAACTTAAAATTAATTATTTAATTATATGCTAACTTAAAAATTGGGAACGTTGCATTGATGAAGATCTATATCACAATGTGTATGAAATTGAGGACTATGGATCTGATGCATCTCTTTGCTCGGAAGAAGAATAAGGTGAAGAGGAAGAAGAAACAATAGAAAATCACTATAAGAATCCTGCCAAGTATGTTCAAAGGAATCATTTAGAGATTAGATTATTGGAGATAAGAATAAAAAAGTGTTGATCAAGAGAAGGCTTGCAAAGACAAATGAACAAGTATACTTGTGTTTGCTATCAAAGATAAAACCAAAAAATCTTGTTGATACTAGCAAAGATAGATGGATATAAGCAATGGAAGAAAAATTGAATCAGATTGAGAAGAATCAGACTTGGGAATTGGTTCCAAGGCTTGGGGACAAAAATGTGATAGGATCAAAGTGCATTTTCAAGAATAAGTTGAATGAAGACGAAGAAAATATAAGAAAGAAAGACTGGTATATAAAGGCTATTCATAGCTAGAAGGAATTAATTTTGAGGAGACTTTTTCTCTAGTAGCAAGAATGAAAGCAATCAAAATGTTTCTCGGTTTTTAATCCCATAAGGACTTCAAATATATCAGATGGATGCCAAATCAACATTCCTGAATGGAGATTTGAAAGAAGAGGTCTATATAGAGCAACTTGATGGATTCCAATTATCAAAAGAATCAAACATGGTATGCAAACTCAAAAAGGCATTGTATGGTCTCAAACAAGCCCCTAGGGCTTGGTATGCAAGGTTGGACAAGTATTTGCTTTAGTAAAGTTTTAAGAAAGGTATCGTGGATAGTAATCTTTACTTCAAGATTGAGAATGAAAGAATTTTGATAGTTCGAAGAGGAGAAATTGTGCTTGAGTTGCAATCTAGCTATTTGGTTACTAGAATCTTTGAGAAATGCTCCACATTTCCCTGTTGGTGATTTTTTGCTCCTGCGATTTGGAAGGTAGCTTCAAGAGGTGTCAGGGAATGTGTGATCCAATTTTTAGTTCATTTGAGTTCATGAAATATGTTTTTGTGAGTGATAGTTTGAAGACTATGTTGATCATGTGTTGGTGTTTTCAAAGGTGAAAAATTTAGATTTGCATTCCTCCATGTTTGCATATATGGTCAATCGGCTCATAAGATAAGTTCAACATGCTGTGAAGATGGTATATCCAAAGTTTTATGTCATTAGTCCTTCCACAGACAAAGTTGAAGATGATAGAGTATAGGACGATGTTGTATGGTGACCAGTTTCATTGTCTATTGGCTTGCCCCAATTTGTTGCATGAATTTGTAAAAGGGATGAATGAGAGCGTTCCTGAATATCATGTGATGTTTATTGTTGCTTTGCAAGGTGTTGTTTGGCTTCTCTAGAACTGGTTGTGGTTTGGAATAGATGTTCTATTGGGTTATGCTTTTTCCTGGTTGAATTAGGTATGTTGGTGTTGTGCGCCACGAGCTCAAGTGTGAGTAAAGTCTAAGGAGGGCTTGAAGGTGTTGTATGGGTCATGCCAACTCTTCTGGAAGAAGTGCAAGTAATGCTTTATCATTCATGTGTACCGCCAATATTGTAAAGGTCGATGTGCTACAAGTTTCATGTGTTCTTGCTTAAGGTCGGCCTAATTTGAATTTGTGAAGTGTGTGGATGATGATCATTGAAGACTGAAGTTGTGAAGATTGTTTAGGACTAGGTTAAGTGTGTGTTGGAATCCGCAAGGCATGTTCCTCTTCCTGGTGTTATGTGTAGTCTTTTGGGTCTTACCCTTTACACAGTTCATATTATTTGTTTTATCTTTGGCTAACTTGCAAATGTAATATTTTTTGTTGTAGGTTGACGTGTGAATTGTAATCAATGTAATATCATGTATAAATTGTAAATCTATTTGACCTGGGTAGAAGTAGAGTATGTAACATGATGAAAATTGCATAAGTGACTAAAAGAGAAAGAGAAGAAGTGTAAGTTCTCGTCTGGTTTCATCTTGAACATATTTTTGTGATAGAAGGGAAGTGAAGAAGGTGTTGAATTGTTTATTGGAGGCAGTGAGCCAAAGACAAAACTTCTTGAAGATTGAAAGCAGTGAGCCAGTAAGCTACAAAGAAGACATTTGTAGAAGTGACAAAGTAGAATTGCAATCATCAAAAGGATTGAGCCTAATTGTTAGTTTCAGACAGTGGAGGGATTGTCATTTTGTAATCATTTATGAGTTTGTTTCAATTCAAGGAGTTGTAGCTTCCTTGGGTTGTGGCCCTAAAAAAAAGTCTATAGGGAGTTTTAGCTTAGGAGTGACCTTAAAACATCTTTTCAGGGAATAGTAGCTTCCTTGGGTTGTAGCCCTAAAACAAAGTTGTAAATGTTATTCATTTGTGAGGCTAGATTAGGACAATAGCTCCTAGCAACATTTTTCACCATGGTTTTTCCTCTCTAAGGTTTTCCATGTACATCTAGTGTTGCGTTGTGTTGTGCATTGTTTATATCTTTCATGCTCTTGCTTATGCGGTAGAGTTTAAAGTTTCTTTTATTCTGGAAGTTTTGAGATCTGATAGAATATTGATTCACCCCCTTCTTAGTATTCCATTGTATGTTCAACAAATATGCCCAAAAAATATTGTTTATGCATGAAAGCATAGATTTAAAGAAGAAAACGATGTTGTTAGCCATGCCCTAATTTATTTCAATGATTGAAGAGTGCAAAGCTTGAGCATTCACACCATTTTTAGTGAATTTTGTAAGCACTCTTCCACCTTGTATATACAAATCTTGAGGTCGTTAATGACCAACATGATAGTGAACCATAGATCATTTTTCACACCTACAGGTGGATCTTCATGTCTTCAAAGGACAATTTTAGCACATAGGCATTGAAATAGTGATGTCACAAGCATGTGTTCTCTCTACAAATACAAAGTGACCACGTCTTCTCCTTCACAATTGTGTGCCTACCCAAAGATCTATATGGGTTCATATTTTCTTGAGCAAGCCCATCCAAGTCAAGTTGTAGATTTTTTTTTGCATCAATGTATATGAATGTAACTAGGTATAAGTATAAAGTTGTGTCTCACTTCTATAAAGGAAAAAAACAATACATATATGTTTTGAATTTTGAAATGATTTAAACTAATAAAATGTGTACTTTTTAGTATATTTTATGTTTGTATGTTTTTGAAAAATAAAATAAAATATTTGAATATAGTTTTTTTTTATAAATTAACACTATAATTTAGTTGCTAATAAAATGTTAAAAATGAAGTTACATGAGACGACAATCTTTATATAGTAATTTTTTTCCTTCAATTTTTTGTATATTTATAACTTAAAATTTTAGTGCATGGATATTTTTTTTCCAATTTAGATCAATATATATTTTTAAATAAATAAGACAATGTGTGTGAATTAAAACATAGTCGTGTCCATTCAACATCAACTTTCACATTAACAATTTATCTACAATAGAAAATAAATTATACCATATTGATATAAATTATTTTATCTAGTGCATCATATTTTTTTCAGTATTTTTTAATAAGTTTTAATATCTTTTATTGACATGGTAATCAACATAATATTTGTTAGAATTGTGAAAAACATGAAGCACAAGATCAAAAAAAAAACAAAGAAACTTTCCATGCAAGAGAGCTGCAAACAATAATATGTAATATCCTCAACAAGAAAAAGCTACAAAATGAACCTCAAGAATCTTCAAGGAAAACAAGAGTCCTCAAAGGTTGAGAGTTCTATCAAAGGCATTAAAGGTATGATAATACAATGAGGGTTGAGTGTTATATAACAACCCTAAATGATAAAGGGATTGGATCATGACAAGTGTCAACATCTCATGCAATGAGACAAAATGATCTAATAATAACTCTCCAATTAACATAGAAAAACACTCCTAAATTTAGCTTCAATGCATGAGAATGAATTAGACTAATAATTAATTAATTATTAGCTAATGCATGATTACTCTAACACCCCCCCTTAAGATGAACTTAGGGAGTAGCTAAAAACCCTAAAAAGAGAATGCATGATAGGTCTTGACAAACAAGCCCTGATGAGGTACCTATGTACAAACAATCTAATATCTCACAACTAGAGAAAAGGAGAAAACCACATGAGAAAAACTCCACTCCAAAAGAGAGAAAGGTGAATGAAGGAATGAAAATGCCTCCAAATCAAGGTGAAGGACTAAGAAGCCTCCAACCAAAATAATGTCCCAAAAAAAAGTTGGAACATGTAGAACATCACTGGAGCATGAAGAAGTTGTAGAAAACTACCGAAAGATAGCTGATATAGTGTTGAAATGAAGAACCTCCTCTAAAACAAATGATGATCAAGATCAAGATAACAAGAATCTGCATGAATTCCCCCAACGACACTACTTGAATCGGATGAAAAAAAGGCAAAAATTTGGAAGTCGAAGATACAGATGGTACATGAATTTGCACAAGTGACCCCAATGACACTATTCAACATGCAAGATGCAAGTTGAAAATACAAGTACCAATAGAAATTTTGAAGAACATTAATTAAGAGAAACAATTTAATTTGCATGAGTGTCCCCAACGACACTACTCAAATCAAATGGAAAACAAAGGCAAACATCTGAAACTCAAAGATATAAATGGCACATGAATCTGATTGAGTGACCTTAATGACACTACTCAACATGTAAGATGCAAGTTGAAAATACAGGTACCAATAGTCTCTAATCAAATGAAAATGGAAGGACGCCTCCAAAAATAGGAATCGAAGAATGTTCATATGGTAAATGCTCCATCTAACTGAAATGCATGGGTAACTAGTCGTTGAATCCACATAGTACATAGGAACAAGAACTAGATACATAGATCACTCCAAAAAATGAAACCAAAGAAGCATTATCACCAACAGTAGAAACCCCCCATAATGCTAAAAAGGGAGAACCAAGATAGGTACGCTAAAACTATGTGAAACCAAGAAGTGCATGTAGGAGAAACAACTTGCAAATAAAAGGGTGTGCAAACTAAGGAACACACGCATGAGGCAAGAATCGCCAAGATTCATTGATGCCGTGGAAGGGATACTTCAAAAAGGTGTGATGGCAAAACAAAAGGCAAACATCAACCCCCCATGACACTTTATATCATAGTGTGAGTACAAAAGACACAACATGATGTGCAAAATCGTCAAAAACTATACACTAAAATGACACTTTATCTTAGTGTGTACAAAAAGAAAGTGCATGAAAAATGTCTACAATGCCTAAATAGGACAAAATATTGGAAATACATGTAGAACAACAAAAAACGAGTCATCCCACACAAATGAAAAAAAAATTCAGGAGTTAAGATGTCCAAGTAATTCACTAGAATGTGAAAACACAAAAAATTGAATAAAATGTACTTGGAAAAAATCCAGAAAAAGTGCATGGATGGATATAAAGTGCTCTGAAATATTGTTCCAACGCTGTTGGAAACACAAAAAATGGAGAAATAGGTCAAAAGTTATGAGCTCGGGATTGAAAACAACTTCACTAGGTTGTAGATTGCACCAACAACAAAAAAAGAGTAATGAGACCCACAACACTAGAAAGTTGATGGAACCAGCTTTCTGATGATATTTTGTTTGCCCAATTTCAATATCGTATGCCCAAGTTATGGCCAAAATAAAAAATAGCTCCTTAGGGCACAAAGGGCTTGAAGGGGCTTGCCTGTTGACTGTACCGCTAGCATCAACATGATGGCATGCTGACATCAACATAATATTCCAGAGAATATTCCTTGTTGTTGGAAAAAATATGGCCCCCGATAAAAAAAATGGTGAGCAAAATATGCCAATCTATGGTCAGAATATTCTCAAAACCTACTTAAAAAAATTCATCACCCAAAAAAATGCATGCATGTCAAAAAAGCGACAACTGTCAAAAAAGGCTGAATAAACTACCAAATGAAAGTTTGAGTTGCCAACTTTTTTTATTTGCACCAATCAACATTGAAGCATAAATATTGCGCTGGATGGTTTGCACGACAATCCACACATGCGGCCTGCCAGGTGTAGGTACCCTATGGGTACCCCATTAAAAAATCCGTCCATTGTTTGTTTTTTAAAAAAACATTTTTTTGCTTTTATTTTTTGAAATTTCTTAAATAATTTTTTTTTTAAAAATTGCCTACCCTCTATTTTTTTATATTTTTCTTGAATGGTGTGCACAGGTCATACAAGCATCGTATGACTCGTGCAAAAAAAATTGCCTTAGAAGCTCCCAACATTGATTATAAACAAATTTATCATCAAAATTCATTGAATCGGCCTCCTAAATCCAATGGTGAGCTCCTTTTTGTGCCAAAATGCACCTAAAAATCACCCACTTGCAAAAATTAAAAAAACAATGGAGAATCTAGATCTGAAGTCTGTAACCCTTGAAGAAAAACCTTCATAAATTGAGAAGGGGTTCGTTGAATCCACATTCTAATACCATGTTAGAACTGTGAAAAAAATGAGCCACAAGATCAAACAATGAACAAAGACACCTTCAACGCAAGAGAGCTACAAACGATAATATGTAATATCTTCAACAAGAAAAAACTATAGAATGAATCTCAAGAATCTTCAAGGAAAACAAGAGTCCTATCAAAGGTATAATAATACAATGAGAGTTGAGAGTTATATAGGAGCAATCCTAAATGATAAAGAGACTAGATCATGACAAGTTTCAACATCTCATGCAATGAGACAAAATGATCTGATAATAGCTCTCTAATTAACAAAAAATCACTCTGAAGTTTAGCTTAAGTGCATGAGAATAAATTAGACTAATAATTAATTAAAGATTAATTAATTATTAATTAATGCATGATTACTTTAACAATATTTTTGTGTTGTAACCTAATTTTAGTAAAAATAAAAAAATAAAATATAAATAATAATTAAGCTATTAAAATCTATATATTTTTGGAAACTACACTTATGGATCTACAAAAAGGTATTTTTATATTTTAAACAAAATGTTATTTACATAAGGAGTGTTAAAACATCAAATTTTTTAGATAATTTTAATTTTTTGATAAATTGGCCTCAAAGTAGTGTTACATATGCATTTAGCCAACAATTTTAGTTGAAGAAGTTGTGGACATATCTAACTTAGCTAGAATGAATCTTACTAGATCATTTGTTTGACTAAAATTGACTTTTAGTTAGAAATACTTAAATTCACGTGTGTTGATAAGTTGGTCGTAAGTGTGACACAACTTTATACTTTTACCCAACCAACATTAAATTTGTTATGGCTTTGTAAAATATTTCAAAAAATCAATATAAGACACTACGATTTCATTTTTGCATTATGTTTTCATTATTGTTTAAGAATTTTAAGGGATTTAAGGAATCCCTAAGTATGTTTCTTATTGTTATGTTGATTTGTGTTGGTTTGCATCTAACATGTGTTGTTAAATTGTTTTACTTTGTGCAATAATAAGACAATATAAAAATATTTTAGAATTGATATGTGAAGCTTTTAAATTAATGGTGGATTACTAAGTAGAGTTGTATTTCTAGGATGGAAAGGCATTTGAGGGTTTAAGCTCTACAAGGTATAACCACGTACATTACACTCATCTAAAAGTTAGGGATTACTTTATCATTAGGGTTTTGTCCAAATTTGACTCTATGGTACAATAATATGCATCAATATGATAGTTGAAGGCTAACCACATAACCATTTTGAAATAATAAGCAAAAATCATTTTCAATAAATTGCTACAGTTTAGTGTCTTGACATTAAGCACACCTTGTTCTAAATCTATATTTAAATTGTTGTGAGCCTATTATTGATTAAATCATTAAAGGATTGTTGCATTATGTATTTTGTTGTGTTAATGATGTTGTAAGCAACTAACAAAGAATATATCTATAGAGATTAGTGATAAGTTTCATTATATGTTGCATCATTTAACTCAACTAGCTAAAGTGAGAGATCTATGATTTGTATGTGCAAACAATTTTCCACAAATAATAGCTATCAATGCTAAATACATAGTTATATTTTGTGTGTGGGTTAAATTTTAGTCTTTTATTTGATTTAACTTGAAAGTATCTTTGGGAACATCCTCTTGAGCGGCAAGGCTCAAAGTGAAACAAGGTCTTTATTCATTTAGTTCATTGGCCTTTTCTAACCCCTAGTTTGAGGATAGGTGCCTTCCTTATTTGAGAAACAATGGTCACCTTGTCTATATCTTGCTAAGAGCCTTAGGCTTAGGGTTTAGTGTAGAAAATAATGCCAACACTATGGAGGAGGAAATATCATGCAGATAGATAAATAATACCTTCATAGATTGCATCCCCATCAACAAGATAAAGACACTAAAATATCAAAGATGGAAGGATCAAAAGACAAGAAGCCAAGGAACACATCAAAACCAATGAGGCATGCATAGACAAAAGCTAAAGGCAATAGACCATGAGAATTGATAATGACTAATCTAGAAAGAATACACAATCCAAGGGTGGATATATACAAATCAAATCAATACCACTAATGGAAGCCCAAACTCATCATAATATAGCTAGGATATATCTAAACCCTAATTAGATATGCAATAAATGGTAGACAATCATAAAGATAAAATTTGAAAAGTTGATGTATAATGAATAAATCCCAAAGACAAGACTTAGGGGATGTAGAAAAGTCGAGTTCACCAAAAATGTAAATAAATACCTCTACATAAAATGTTCTAGGAAAAAATAATTAATTACCATTAATATATAAATAATCCTTAGAACAAGAGTTGAGAATAATTTGTAATGGCGTAAATTTGCATCTAGTGCAAATTCCCACTATATTACCTCATTTTAGCCTTTCAAACTTGATAATGCAAAAACCTGCCACATTTGCCTTGATTTTCACACATATTCTTGTCCTTTTTCGTCAGTGATGGAATTTTTGTCGGGGACACCCACACACCACACTTCCGGCCTAACAGGATTCTCGGGTCAGTGGACATTAAGGTGTTATAATTCTCTGTCAACCTACGAATTGTAACATCCCTTTGAATATTGACCACTCGAGAACAACCTTTTACCTCAAAAAATAGCCTTTAAACTTCTTTCTATCAATTCCATTCACTCTTTAGCTTCTACCACTTCACACTTCTATTCACTCTTGCTCTCTTCACTTCACTTCTACACCATTTTACTACTCCTACACCATTGTTATTGCAGGTCTTCAAAGCTTTACTCCATTGGCATGGCTATCTTGCTCTCTGCCTTCCTCTCTCAACTACTCAAGCACGTAGAAAAGAGGGTAATATCTATCTATTTACTTGTTTGCATTATCTTGTTTGTAGAGTAGCATCTAGATTGTCTTTGCACTCTACGTTTTGTGTATACTCTCTTTATTTCTTTATCATTTCTATATCTTGTGGTCTACTAGCTGTCTATGGAGGTGGAAACACCAAAACAGGGGTCTGACTAAGGCAGACTCCAAAACATGGCCACAACATTTTCCTGTTGCTTTGTGTGTAGGTATAATTTGTTCGTGAAGAGCTTGCTGGAGAACTGGACCTTCTATGAGTTGGTCTTCTTCTTCCCTTTTCTTCATCATTTTGTTATTAGAATAGCTTATCTTTCCAAGTTATAGTATTCTTATTGTTTCTTGTTATTTCATGCATTTCTTCATATTTGTTAAATTGCCAAATTAGAACTTTAGGTAGTTCGCATACCCTCAGTACATTCCAACAAATCCAACTCTATACACGAGACACCAACACACCTATGAGACGTCAGCTAGCCGTGCTAGCGTCCCCTGGCATTATTCTACAGTCTGAGACCCTATGGTCTGCTCACGCGTTTCTAGAAAACCTCAGTCATAAAACATAGAGAAAACAAAGCTTAGTTTTCCCTTCATTTTCAACCTATTCCCTTCCAGTTAAGCTTATTAGGTAGTTTGAGGTAGTTGAGGGCAATTCGATCCCTTTAGGCTCTTCTATGTCCTAGAGACTTGAGAGTAGTGAATCCCCTCCACATAATTATGATACTAAAACAAGTGCTTCAAATTTTAAATAACAAATAAAAATACATAGCTTTTTGCTTTATTTGATTTGACTAGTAAATTTTCTAATTAATATGCTCCTACACTAAGAAATTAGGGCATGTCATATAACTAGATATGAATTAATAAAATCTTCATCTGATTGATGAAATCACTTCCACTTCATGGAATTGCTCCACATTTACAAATCTAACCATTTTGTGTGAATCTAAATTGTAGCTACAAATATTAAATCTAAATATTAGGTCAAAAACATGCTCATGTTGATTTTTGAAAATTGTATGCTTATGGATAAAAAACGATTGTTAGAGCAAAAATAATTTTCAATTTAATAAAGCTCTTAGGATATGCACTTGATAGCTTTGTACAAAGAGTGAAGATAACAAAGAATCTTGCATTATGTTATAGAATGCTAATTCAATGTTGATGTTAGAATATTAATACTTTATTGCTCCTTGATATGTGCAAGAGGCTCTTTTAATGTGTTGGACCTTAGACATTGAAATGAATGTCCTTAAATACAACTTTAAAGATGGCAAGTGAATTATTTTATGCTCTAATTCAACACAACAATTAAATGGAGGGAAGGACATAGACAAAATTTGAACTTAAAATTATAAGTTTTGGGTTCATTTTTCTAAATTTTAAAATTGATTTTTGTTAATCCCACAAATTATGAATCTAAATCTAGATAAGAATTTTTAAGAAATTGAAGATTAGAACTAATCCTTAAGAATGAGTACAAATGAAATTGGGTGAGGTTGAAATTATGTTACAACTTTCAATAAAAATCAGAATACTTACACATGTATCATTACATAAAAGATGACTAAACCAAATGGAACCCAAAATAAAAAGGAAAATATAAATTATGCAACTAATATATAATATTATATTTACACACTACATAATATATTATATCATATTCTATAATATTATATTACATGTTCACAATAATATGATAGTAGAATGCTTTTACACATTTATGGTTTTAGAAAAAGAACAGTTAAATATGAATACAAGAAAATAGGCTAAAAGAAAGAATTTGAAAAAAACAAAAAAAACAAAAATGACAAAAAGTCACAACACTAGGATGTCACCCAAAAAGGTGCAAACTATGTTATGTATTTCCGATCACTCCACTTTGCCACCTCATTTGTTTGCATGTAACATGTTGCCACATCATCCTTGGCCATCTTTATCACTTTGCTCACACATTGGTTGACACTAGCTCACTCACTTCTACCAATGATGCTTGTGCTCGTTGGTGTTATTTTATCTTGCTTTATAAGTTCCAACTATAATGTAAGGAATTAATAATAGTTATGTATCTCACCACTAATGGTACAACAATCTGCTCTTGTTTTAATTTTTGTTCCCTAAAAATATTTGTGGTGATATTGACCTTTTAATTGATTGTACAAAAAAGGTACATTGAAAAAGGAATATTGTGGTAAAAAGGAATCTTGCTATCTTGATAGAAATTAAAGGAGACTTAATAATTGTTTTTTTACTAGCAAGTAATAAGAAAATTGAAAGTATATACACTTTCACCATAACCTAAATTATAGATTTGGTAATATAGATATTTACATGAAAAGAAAAAACAATGAAGAATCAAATTTGAATTATTTTAATTATGTGGAGGAATGCATGATCCTTATTAAGCAAAATTATTCTTAAATTATTTTATTGAATGCATTGACACAAGGAAGATCAATTATTCATACTTCCTGTAAAACCTCGTCCCGCAACCTAGAGGATGATGCAACACTGTAGAAGCACAACTAATTTTTTTCCTAAAAAGAGTAACAATGACGAGTGAAGTAAACTACTCTAACACATACATCCTCTAGGCCATGCAACGCATCAACATGTGAATTTCAAAACTTACAAAATTATTCTAAAACATAGTATATGAAATTAACTCATGATAACAACATACAACAAAGCATTCACCATTTCATAATAAATCTAACACAAAGAAAAGTAATGAACGTATTTCCACAAATACAACACCATATAAACAATATATACCATTTAATCCAACAATGAATAAATCATACATAATGTTACAATTACAACACAAGGAATCCTCTTGATTACAAATAAGGAATACAATATATAGTGTCCATTGTTACAATGAATATAAGAGAAGTGAAAATCCATAGAAACGCGAACTCCTCGAACTAGAAGATCCTGCCATCACGAACATGAAGAGAAAAGCCAACAGTGTAAGGTGCACGCCACCCAACCATGTGGTACCCGTAGGACCAACCCCCGTGCTAGAAGATAGTAACAGGTAACCAAGACTAACCTACTACCTCTAGACATAGGCAAGGTACAAAACCACACGGTACTTAGTAAATACAAAACATAGGGTTACATTGCTTTCAGAATCACAAAATCAAGTACAACCACTGTACAATACAATCGACTGCTGTCATAGGAAGAGTGTCGTAACAAAGGTTGCATTGGTTATCCTAAGGAGATCTTCCTAGGTCCCGACCCCCATCTTGGGTTATCTTGGTAACCTCTTATGAACTCTAGCCCCACATGCACACTAGTGCGAAATCGATTATCTTTTGAGAAGACAAGATAACGATCTTGTCATTCCAGGCCTTCCCGACTCATCTTAAGTCTACTACAAGCCCTTGAGCCAATGAGCGAGACTAATTATCAAGTTAAATATGTTAACTACCCATTCCCCTAATGTAGGTTATTTAATTTCCACTGATTACACTGACTTCCACACGAGTTATTCTAGGACCACATTGTTTTCCGGCCCCCGTTGAAAGCCACTCCCCTATCAACAACACAATAACTCATTCTACACCCAAGGGTAGACAGTGCACAAATTGATAACAATATAACACAAGAGATAACACATCCCTACGGATGTCCAATACTAAATCCAACTACATGCACTACCCAAAGAAATCTCAAGGGGTAAACTAAAGCTACAACCCTTTCACAATTTACATCTCTGAAAGACTTAGATTTTCACAATAACAAATACTCCCCCCAATACACAATTACAGACACACTTGAAACTATAAACACCAACTCATGCAATTTAAAAACACTACCATTCAGATTTCCTAAATACAATAGATCAATATCTCATTTAAATACATCATCCAAAACACAATTTCAATTTATAAATCAATAACAAATAAAACTAAATGTTTAATTTTCAGTTCACAAAACAAATATCTTTTATATAACAACCAAGATATTTCTGAGATCTTTTCCCAATATATGCATTTAAAATTAAAAACAATTTATTTAATCCAAATCACATTTAAATCAATTATTTAATTAAATCCACATTTAATCTAATAATTAAAATTACTTTATAATAACTTAAATTAAATTAATTAATTTATAATAAGATCTTCATATTAATTAAATACTTAATCACAACATATAATTTAATCCTTACAATTTAAATTTGCACGATAAATAAAATACCAAGACCAACATGGATAACGAATATGACCAACACACTGACTGACGACACACCGTGTTAGGGTAAAGGTTTGATAAGGTTAACCAGTTACTATCTCCCAATCAACATTACTGTTGAGTAGTGGATACGCTCAAACCTGTGAAACCAGATGAAGCCGTTGTCATGTACCTGAAAACTACAACAAAAGCAAATGTCGTACATGTATACATATAATAATTCATACACTGTGAAGAGATAATCGCGGAAATCACAGGGCATTCGCAAGCGAGTGATGCAATACCATTCTCTTCACCAATACAATGTCACATCAACTGACGAGATAATATATCAATTAAACTACAATAAGCATATATAGCAATGTCATCACAACTAAGCATCTATGCAAACATAAAACATATTAAACATAATCACCATGCATATAATGTATCATCACATCCATATAGTTTATCATCACTCCATTGTCAACGATAGAATAACAATAACATAAAATAAGATCTAACAAAGTATCGGAGCTATCAACGAAAATATAACAAATCAGAGGGGTGTCACATCCTCCCCCCTAGGATCAGGCTTACTCCTTGAAGCCTGTGAACAAATAAGGGTAGAGCTCCCTCATCCCGGTAGCATCCTCCCATGTAGCAGAAGTGTCATCTCTAGGATCCCACTGGACCCTCACCTGCTCAATATCTCGACCCCTGAGGGCGAGTCTCCTATGCTGTGTAATGGCCACGGGCTCCAAAGCTAGTTGCCCGTCCTCTACCTGTAAAGCAGTCCAATCAAGGATATGAGAAATGTCAGGATGATAAGGTCTAAGTACAAAAACATGGAACACATCGTGGATGCGCAAGAGACTGGGCGGTAAAGCAAGGTGGTAAACAACTGGCCCAATCTTCTCCAGAATCTCAAAAGGCTCGACAAAACGATGTGCGAGTTTAGAACCCTTTCCATAACGGATTGGACTCTTTCTCGGTCGCACTCGCAAGAAAAATCGATCACCTACAACAAACTGGCGATCCACATGGTGTGCATCCGCGTACTTTTTCCTATCCTGTGCAGCTACTAAATGCTCTCTGATCCAAACCACCTGCTACTCCATATCCTAAAGCATATCAGGACCCACTAAAATACTGTCCTCCAACCTATCCCAACTCAATGTAGTCCGACACGGCCGTCCATACAAAGCCTGAAAAGGTGCCATGCCAATAGAACTCTGAAACCCATTGTTATAAGCAAACTCTACAAGATAGAGATAATCCTCCAATCGTGTCTGTTGATCCATGACATACATGCGAAGCATATATTCAAGGATCTGATTGACCCTCTCAGTCTGTCCATCTGTCTCGGGGTGATACATTGAACTGAAGTTCAATTGTGTCCCCATAGCATGCTGTAATGATGTCCAAAGAGCCGAAGTAAACACAAGATCCCTGTCAGAAATAATCCGACGCGAAATACCATGCAACCTCACAATGTCCTCCATGAACACTCTAGCAACTGACGAAGCGTTATAGGAGGAACAAATAGGTGAGAAGTGTGCCACCTTCATCAACCTATCTACTATCACCATAATCGCATCGTGTCGTCACTAAGAGTTGGGTAAACCAACAATGAAATCCAATGAAATGATGTCTCATTTCCACTCAGGAACCAAATGAGATTGTAGAAGACCAGCCGGATGTTGGTGTTCAGCCTTAACTCGCTAGCACTCCAAACATCGTGATACATAATCGGCGATATCTCGCTTCATACCTGCCCAAAAATAAAGCGGTCGCAGATCGGCATACATCTTCTTCACTCCAGGGTGAGCTGAATAAGGTGCCTGATGTGCCTCTGTCAAAATCAAGGTACGAAGCCCTTTTGAAGATGGAACAAATATACGTCCCATGTATCTCAATAACCCATCTGTCTCCAAAGAATATCTTGAGTACTTGCCCTCCAAAGTCCTACCTAACTCAATCTCAGACGTTACCCCCTAGTACCAACTATCTGTAGGAAGTGTGGTAAGAATGTGGCTCCTCAAATCCACAGTAAGGGTCATCTCAGATAGTTCGTGCCTCCGTCTACTAAGAGCATTGGCCACTACATTCTCCTTCCCCTGGATGTACTTCACCTCAAAATCGTACTCACAGAGGAACTCCATCCATCACCTTTTCCTAGCATTAAAGTTAGGTTGTGTGAAGATGTACTGTAGACTTCGATGGTCACTGTGTAACTAAAAATGGTACCCCAATAAGAAATGTCTCCATCTAGTCAATGCATGTACAACTGCAGCTAACTCAAGATCATGTGTGGGGTAGTTCAACTCATGATCCTTAAGTTTGCACGACTCGTACACAATGACTCAACCATCTTGCATCAGTACCGCTCCTAACCCCTCCAAAGATGCATTTGCACATATAACAAAGTCTCTTGTAGGATCTGGTATCTCAAGGATCAGTGCGCTATTCAACCTCTCCTTGAATGTCTGAAATGCAACCTCGCTCTGCCTTGACCAATCGAACTTCTTCCCTTTCCTCTGAAGAGAAGTGATAGGATGTCCTACCCTAGAAAAGTCCTGAACAAAACGCCTGTAGTAACCTGCTAACCCCATAAAACTATGTATCTCTGCCACATTCGTGGGCGCAAGCCAATCCATGATTGCCTGGATCTTAGCAGGATCCACTGCAATACCTTCTCCTAATATAACATGACCAAGGTACTTGACCTCAGTTTTGAAGAACTCACATTTGGACAAGCTAGCATACAACTTATTATCCCTCAAACATTGCAATACCTGCCTCAAATGTTCCTCATGCTCCTCAACAGTCCTGAAATAAATCAATATGTCATCGAGGAATACCACTACAAACTTATCCAAGTACGTGTGAAAAACTTCGTGCATCAAGCTCATGAATACATATGGCTCATTCGTCAACCCGAACGGTACCACTGTAAACTCGTAGTGACCGTATCGTGTGCAAAACGTCTTATGAATATCAGACTCCACAATCCGCAACTGATGGTATCTTGACTTAAGATCGATCTTAGAAAAGACTGTAGCACCCTTGACCTGATCAAACAAGTCATCGATCCTAGGTAGAGGATAACGGTTCCTGATGGTGACCTTATTTAACTTTTGGTAATCTATGCACAGATGAAGAGAACCATCCTTCTTCTTCACAAAGATCATCGGTGCTCCCCAAGGTGAAACACTAGGGCGAATGAAACCCTTCTCCAACAACTCCTCAAGCTGCAAGCGGAGCTCTTTAAGCTCCTGAGTCGTCATACGGTATGGAGCTCATGAAATGGGTTCAGAACCAGGTAGAAGATCAACCTTGAAGTCTGTCTCGCTGAGGTGGCATCCCTGGAAAATCATCTGGAAAAACATCTACATACTGCTGAAGTATGGGGTGGCTATCTGTAGACACCTCCTCTCTATCACCCATCTCCAAGTCATCTACTGCCACAACAAATAACTGACATCCCTAATGAACACATCTTCTCAACCGCATAGCTGAGATCATCCTCAATGATATAGGTCTCTTGACCCCTACTAACTCAACCTCACTACTAGATGCATCAATGCATCGTATCGACTTGCGTCGACAATCAATCACGACCTTATGAGCATCGAGCCAATCCATCCCTAGGACAATTTCATAAGAACCTAATGGTATAACGCGAAGATCTGCAGTAGTGTGGAAAGAACCAATCTCCAATCTACGATCCAGTACAAAGGAATATACAGCAACTCTAGCACCAGATGCTAATTCGACCTTCCACTTACCCTCTTGCCTTACTGTCCTCAGTCTATCACGCGCCACGACAGATGATGAAATAAATGAGTCGGAGGCTCCTGAATCAAACAAAATGGTAACTCTGTTACCCTGTAACATACCAGTAGTCTCCACCACTGTGCTCTAGTGGTCAACCTAACGATTATCAACCGCAAAAAATACACGATGTCCTCTGCCTGCATCACCAACAATCGGCTTTGACGCTGCTGGCTTCTGTGTATATCCTGATGTGCCCTTATTGGGACACTGTCGAGCTATGTGGCCCTGTTGGCCACAAGCAAAACACCGGGTACCCCTGCCAAAACCTCTACCTCCAGAAGGTGCATTAGACTGCTGAACACTACCCCTAAAGGTAGACTGAGTACTATGTGTTGGCTGTGCATTACTTAAGCGTTTGACACGCCTCCAGTTCCGGTCACCCCCTGACTGATATCTGTCATTCTGTCTAGGTGGAAAATCCTTTCGTTTTCCATGTGAGTTATGGTACTATCCACTCTGTGCTGGTGTCTGTTGTGCCCTGGGTGGTCCAACTCCCTGAGTCTGGCCACTACGTGCACTAGGCCCTGCAGCTGAAGTACTGCCCATCTGCACTCCTACATGACCACCCAATGCCATTGCCAAATTCTCCTCTTCAAGTTTGGCCTTGTCTACCGTAGTCTCCATAGTCTTGGGTTCGAAAACTCGCACACCTCCACTGATCTGGGCATTTAAGCCCCTAAGAAAGTGTTGCACCAACATGCCCTCGTCGTCCCCAATGCCTGCATACTGTTTGAGCTCGTAAAAACGACGCTCATATTGTTCAACTGACATAGTCATCTGTCATAGAGTATGAAACTCATCACCACAATGATGTCGCCAATGATCAAAGAGAAATCTGGCACAAAACCTCTCTAGAAACATCTCCCAAGATATGGTACCGATATCAATATAGAGCTTCTGCTCCTCCAATCTCCACCATGTGGAAGCAAAGCCTCTCAAGTGCATAATTGCATATCTGGCTCTAGTGTTGCTACCATACGGGTGCATAGCAAAGCATATGTTCAGATCAATCAGCCAGGGCTCAGCCTTTAAATCACTGCCCAATCCATCAAATAAGGGTGGTCGAGCTCTAAGTAAATCCCTCATGTGTGCAACTACAACTGTCTCTGACTGAGCTAGTACATCCCTCTC